>JAGDQP010011369.1:0-17610 GCA_022664845.1 Lepisma saccharinum
TTGGACCAGATTTTTGCTTTGAGACAAATTTTGGAGAAGAAATGGGAATACAATGGGACGGTTCATCAGCTATTCATTGATTTTAAGAAAGCATATGATTCTATCAAAAGGGAAAAGTTATACAGTATCCTGATACGATTTGGAATTCCGAAAAAATTGGTCCAACTAGTGAAGATGTGTCTCAGCGACCCCATAAGCAGAGTACGGATAGGTAATAATATGTCAGATAGTTTCAAGATTCGTAACGGATTGAAACAAGGCGATGCCTTGTCACCACTACTGTTTAACTTCGCGTTAGAATATGCGATTTTAAAAATTAAAGGGGACAAAAAGGGACTATCATTGAATGGTTTGAATCAACTGTTTGTATACGCGGATGATGTAGATTTAATAGGGGACGATATAGATGCACTACAAAGCAACACCGATGTCTTAGTAGAAGCGTGCGATGAGATAGGTCTACAGGTAAACATAGATAAAACAAAATACATGATATCAAGCCGAAGCACAGGGAATGAAGGAATTAAAAACATAAGAATTAGGGATGAGGTGATAGAGAAAGTAAACAAATTTAAATACTTGGGAGCATACGTAACAAGCAAAAATGAGGTAACGGAAGAAATAAAAAGTCGCTTAGTATCGGGGAACGCATGTTTCTACTCAGTCCAAAAACTTCTAACATCGCGATTAATATCAAGGAAATTGAAATTAAAAATATACAGAAAGGTTATTCTGCCGGTAATACTTTACGGTTGCGAAAGTTGGAGTACGACCCTAGCAGATGAAAATAAATTACGTGTATTTGAAAATAAGGTTTTGAGAAAGATATATGGGCCGAAACAGGACGAGATGACTGGAGAGTGGAGGAGACTGCATAATGAAGAACTCCACGGACTGTACGATTCACCAGATGTTGTAAAAATAATGAAATCGAGACGACTAAGGTGGGCAGGGCATGTAGCTCGGATGGGAGAAAAACGAAGATTATATTCTATCCTGGTTGGAAGGCCGGATGGAAAGAGTCCATTGGGAAGACAGAGACGTCGTTGGGAGGACAATATTAGAAGAGATCTTCGAGAAGTAGGTGTTCGTGATGAAAACTGGTTTGATACTGCCCATAATAGAATCCAATGGCGAACGTTTGTTACTGCGGCGATGAACTTGCGAGTTCCATAAGCCATAGAGTTAGTTAGTTAAATACGAAGGGGCATCCTCCTCTAGTATTTCCATCATACCCTTGTAGATGTCCTGTCCACTCATTCCCTTTTTCAGCAGGTATTGGATAACAGCACGTTTGCTCACTTTATCCATTTTTCAAACAATGGGCAATTTCTGCGCTTCAGTCTTCAATACCTGAAATAAAGAAAAAGATATTGATAAGAAATTTGGTATGGAACCTTCCAAAGAAATGTACTATAACTAGCAAAAATTAAATGGATACAAGCAATAAACCAAAAATCATGGAAATCTGAGAGGGTGTGTTGAATTGACGTCGAATGACCCTCAAGCAGAAATAGACCTGTAGATATGAGAGATTGTACCATGACAATGACCAAACCAACGGAAATATCAACTCTAAACACAGCAAATATAAGAGAAATGCTATATTTATACATGTAGATATTATGACGCTAAATGACTGTATTTTCCAAGCAATTGCTAACGAAATTAGCTTTCTCAAATAATATTCGAGGTAATTTAAAAGAAAGAGAATAAATAGTCTCAAACTTGTCACGGAACTGAAGCTCGCGTAAGTGATTCAACTCAGCTTTACGCTTCATCTGATAGAGAGACACATAGATTCATATGTTTAATTTCTCCTTCAGTTTCTGAATACATCCTGTATGTATACACATGATTGTGTGATAAAAAAGAATACAAAAAACAACAGGAAAAGTGATTAAAGAACTCTAAAAGTTCATATAAATAAGCTAACATCCTGTGCAATTTCCTGTTGATTTTTCTTACTCCTTTTTTAGGCTAACTTAATCAATAGCAAAATAAAGATGTAGTGTTTTCGTTGTGTTATCAGCTTGGATAGACAACTTGGAAGTGTGAAAGTCGTTTATTATTATGTTTGTGGCATTTACGTTGTCTTGAACAGAGTGTATGAAATGCACTTACAGTTCTTCTCATTGTTGTTGTATAGTGTTAAAGACATCACCAAAAGATTATGAGTGCAACATTTTGTCAATTGCTTTAGAAAACAAGAAACGCTTAACTCTGAAGGCAAAAGAAAACAAGGTACTTCGTTATATCTTCCTAGCAAAGGTTTATTTTGGTAAGATTCAGAAGATACAATTGAAAATTTAATCACCAGAATTGTCTTTGTAATTCTCTTCACTAGTCTATGCTTTACTTTCTCAAAGGTTAGGGAGTACAACAGTTGTTTTAAAACTTTAAAAGTCTTGATTTGCATGGGCCTTAGGTTCACTTACCTTACGTCACATCATTGATATTTGGAAGTATAGATTAATTTCAAGTAATTAGTTAAGCTTTCTCTTAACTTTCTCTAGTAATATCAAACTAATTTATTCCCCATTCATTTCCCTGGTAAAGTGCTTGTCGAGGGACTTGATTCATAGAATTTCTGACAAACATATCATGGATAGTTACCCAGTTCATTCAACGTAAATTAATAAATACAAGAAAATTTACTGTGTTTATTCACTCTATGAAACTATGTTCTTATATTAATATAATGCAGAGTAGAAACCGAACTTTGAAATTACAGTTTGAGACATTCTATTTTCATTATAATACTTCATACCATTTGGTTTATTGACTTACATTTCTATTGTTTAATTATCCTTAAATGCCCTTCAATTTCTTTCTAAAATAGTTCTTTTTACCTTATCATCATCCTACAGAATTCAGGGCATGTAGGGTATTTGTCTTCGTTTTTTTCTGTAACATAAGGCGCGTAAATTAAATTCTCATATATGCTCTTGGAGTGGTTTCAAATGTGAACGGTTGTTGACCGAATTACGGTTATTGTAAAGCAACGGTCTCCAACAAAAGATGGCAGCACTACCTCCGTATACCTCTAATGTATTTTTATCATTGTATTAAATTGCAATGTTGCTGCTACAAATTCAAATCTAGAGAGTTCAAACTTTCAGATAAGGAAGTTCATAACCATTTCAAGAGTTCGATAAATGCTGATTTTTTATTTGCGTTTTTCTTCATTGTTGAAATCACTTGAGTGTTGTGAATATCAAAACCTATAACAATAAAGATCTTTCAACAATGAACAAAAAATAAAAATCGGCATTGATCAAACTCTTATGCCCACGACACTATATTTAATTGTGTAACAGAGATGCGTTCCTTGTATTGTACATTGATGAAACAATAAAAAGTGCAACAAAGTGATGAAGTAACAATACAAACAATTCAACCGGTGAACAATTTTGTTCTAATGCTGAGCTTTCTGGTAGATATTCTGATTCCGTGGAGTCCCATGGAGGTCAATAGAATGGAGTGGTTCGGAGACTACTTTGCCAAAAACTGCAGGACCCGTCTATAGAAGCGCATCAGTTCTGTTAGGATGTTAATAACAGTTCAATCAATCAAGCAGGACAACAGCTGAGAGCTTAGGTCTGATATTGTTCAATTGTGGTTCAGTGTGGGCTATAAGCACACACTATAAATCAATTAGAGTCTCCAAATATTAATGAACACCTGTGGAAATTCAGGAGAAGCAAATGAAAACACTAGATATTCAATTAAATGTAACTAAAATATCTCGTATTCAGAGTGCAGTAATATTGCGTGACCAAGTAACTAAAAATGATAGCGTATTTCTATTGCGAGTAGGCAAAGGGATATCTACAGAAGAGATATGGATACACAATGTATGTAAACAAGATGTTCCTCAGATATATTTATGACCACCCTGATGGTCTAGTCTAGTGGTTATCGTCGCTGACTGCAGATCGTGGATCCCGGGTTCGATTCCCGTCTCTGTCAAAGGATTTTTTTCTAAAGCGAGAGAGTCTGGAAGGATGCCCACCCAGCATGATGCAATTGGGGAGATGCTGTGAATAAAACACTGGCAATCACTGACTTCTTCGGCTCTTCTCTCCCAAGACGTCTGGTCGGCGTGAGAGCAGTAGACCAACTATTCCCTCCAGGAGAGGCCACAGCCAGTAGTGAAATGGCTATGGCTGTGATTGTCGAAAAATTCATAGGTAACAAATTTTGTTCAAGAAGTGTGTACGAAATAATCGTGAATAAAGAAGCGCACAAGAAGCTTTCAGAGAGATGATGAACTAACACACTTCTTGTACACATTCCACACTCCTTGTGCACAAAACTTCATCATTTTTTAAGATGTGTGAAACAAAGTGTAAAAGACGTGTACTTTTACGTTATGATAACTGTTGATTAGGTTGAATTTTATTAACGTCCTAAACGAGCTGATAAGCTTCTAATGACGGGACCTACAATTTAACGTGAGCTCAGAATCACTTGTGTCCCTACCGGGAATCGAACCAGGGATCCCTTGATAAAAGGCAGCGTACGTTACCACTCATCCATAGGGGACACTTTATGATAACTAACTGTTGAATACAGTATAGTGGACTGACCAGTTTTTAAAAATATTTCTCATTAACATATTTTCATTGGAAAAATATCGTTGCTTAAGTGCAAGAATTTTTATGATAAGTTTAGAATGCCAATAATCAGAAAGAATATGTGTTCTTTAATCATAATAATCAGAAAGAATACCAATAATCAGAAAGAATGCCAATAATCAGAAAGAATGCCAGTAATCAGAAAGAATGCCAATAATCAGAAAGGATGCCAATAATCAGAAAGAAAGAGCCATTCAGTTGCCTATCGGGCCATGTCCATTCATGTTGGAAAGAGGGTTTATGGATTTAAATGGATCTGAAAGTGATAACCTTTCAGCTGACAGACGGATTTAGCCATCGTTCAACCTACTGAAGGTTCAATCTCACCATCTGTCTTGGCAACTCATGAATGTGATGGATTAAACCACAGATATGAGCTCAGAAAGTTCGTTCCTGTAAAATTTGTTGAAATGGACTTGGCCCGATAGGCAACTGAAGTGATCACTTAATAAGTCGCTTTTTGTGACGTTTATAACTGTGCTCCAGATACTGAGAATAATAGCTGATGTTCAAGTCTTGAATTAACATCTATGTCTTAAGTCCTGACTAATACTACAAATAGAAATAACTATAAGGATTTTTTAATATCAGTCAGTTATAATATCTGCCTAATTTTAGGAACTATCTCTTTTGAAGGGAGCAAACAATGGACCCATTGTTGATTTTCTTACTGAGTTTAACATCAATGAGTTTAGCGAAAAAAGAAGGACCACAACATATTATCTTTATACTAGCAGATGACTTGGTAAGTACCGTCTTTTTTTAAATTTATTTTCGTTAGTGTGCAAACTTTCTACTGTAGCTCTCATGCATCTATCATTTGTTAATTTGTACAATGTCTGCTGGGAAGTCTTAAGATCCGCATTTCCAACACGTAATATGATTCTGAGATGACAGAGGGAACTGGTGTCGCTAATGGTCACACCTTCTGTTGATGTTGGTTGGAACTTTCTCAAATAGTCATTTGGAAACAGACGCTAACTGGACTTGGGTACACGATGCATGACGTGACAAATAAAAATACCACGCACCTAGACATTGATGTGAAAATATTCACGTGTGTGCCTGTCAAGTGATACTGATATCTACTCCTCTGTGGATTCTCGCCTCACGAACGAGTGCCAAATAATATGAAACAGTCTACGTTTTCTTACTTTCATTTCAGAGTCGACAATTTGCTCGAAACACTAAACTTTATTTGCTTCAAACCCAAGTCGATTCCTGTTGATGTGTTTGAACAATGATTTCTCTCGCTGTTCTTCCTTACAAATACCCTCTTTGCTCTGAGCAAGCTACAAGGAAGAACAGGAAACCCCGAACAAAAATAAATGTTTCTTCTTGTAGAAAATAAATACGTAGGTCTATACTCTATAGGATATTCTCAATGAGTATCGTATATCATTTTACTGTATGTAAATGGGAAGCACCGAAAGGTCATGCAAGAAATAAAAAGTCTCTTAGCATCGGGCAACGCATGTGTCTATTCAATCCAGAAACTCCTAACCTCGCGATTAATTATTCTGCCGGCAACACTTTATGTTAAAGAGTTTAAAATGAACTAATATTTTTACTAATACGAAATGAACAGACAACAAAACATAGTTGCACGTCTTGCAATTAAGATCAAAAAACACTGAACTGCTGAACAAGACTATCTGATGAGGATCTTGGCTAGAAGGTCGAAACGTTACATGTAATTTAATTTTTTACGAATAATATAGTCTTGTTCAGCAGTTCAGTGTTTTTTGAAATGAACAGATTCAGTGATTTTGAACTAAATGCTAATAATAAGCATTATAGCTTTTGCAAGTTGACATTGTTACGTTAGCTTTGATGGTGAATCGACATATTGGAATTCTTATATATCTCTTTTCAGGTTTTGATTTGCAAAGGGAGTTTCTGATAAATACAGTACATTCTACGATTTCAATAGCTATCTCAAAAGGGAAATCAGTATGTGTATTTATGGATGGTTTATTCAATGGAAGCTGTGAACTTCTAATACCTTCATTGGAGTATATTAACTAAAGGCAAAGAATTGTTGGAAGTGTTTTTGGTTTTATCTGAGAATTCAATAATACTCCTTATGTTTTTCATTCTATTTATTTGATGGTAAAAGGTTCAGAATAACAATGCTCTCTGATTGTATTACTGGTAAAATGGGACTTGTAGAGGAATACATATCCATCTAGAAGTAAATAAATCCATCTGCGTCAGTGGTTTAATAACATTTGGTTCAGGAACTTGTATATTATATGAAAAACAGAAAAACAATTTTAAAAAGTAACATGGATGAAACGGGACGAGATTACTACGAAATGGAGAAGATAGCATAATCCAATGTTGTAAGAATAATGAAATCGCGACGACTAAGGTGGCAGGGCACGTAGCTCGGATGAGGGAGAAACGAAGATTATATTCCATCGTGGTTGGTAACCTGGAGGGAAAGAGAACATTAGGAAGACTGAAACGACGTTGGGTGGATAATATTAGAAGGGATCTTCGAGAAGTAAGTGCTTGTGATTGCGGCGATGAACTGTAAGTTCCGTAAGCCATAGAGTAAGTAAGGAAGTAATTAAGAAATGAATACGTTTTGAAGTAAGACATTTAAGAGTTAATAGTGGACATTTTAAAGGCTTTATCTAGAAAATATAATATCATTTGTTTTCCTTATTTCAAATTGCGTGTACGCCTGTCTTGGTATTATATATGTAAGTAGACGGAAATCCGTATCTGGGCAATAACTCAGCTCCTAGTCCACAGAAATCTTTGAAAAAAAAAAACATACCAAAGTGCATGTGCGAATCACATTGTGATGCTTCTAAAAACAGTGGCGTTTCAGGAATACCTCTACGGGGCAACTTCAAAATTTTAAATAGCAACAGGAGTTCATTTTGCTCCCGTTGAAACAAGAGCTAAATTTTGAAAAACTTTCAGAGGAAACACTTTTCGATAGCTCATACCGTTTGGCAGCTAGAGGACCTAATTGGTGGTCAACATTAACATGGTGTAGAGGGTTTTCCGGACTTTTCGGATGTTGTATCCCTCAAAGGGAATAGTAAATAAGGGTTCTAAACTAAAGTGAAATATTAAATGGGATATGCGGAATCAAACTGTAAAATTTGCGAAACCAGGGGAGTCCCAGGAATACTGTTCCTTGGTGGCAACTTCAAGTTTGTAAATAGAAACAATAGCTGATTTTGCTTTCTTTGAAACAAACATGAAATTTCGAACAATTTTCAAATGAAATAGTGTTTAATATCTCGTAACGTTTGGCAATTACAAGAGGTAATGGATAGGTCAACAATGTGTGTGTGTGTGTGTGTGGTGGTGGGTCCCGGGTTGGCTTTGTAAAAAGTTGGTCACCCTAGGTGAACCATCAGTTAGAATTTACTTAAAGGTGTAATTTAAATTGTTCAGTAGAAAAGACCCTTACCGAACATAGAGAAACCAAAATGAACTTTGAAACCTATGGTTGCTAGGTAATTATTTTTTTCTTAATGAATCGAGTATTCCATAGAACACTAATGTTATACACGAAAGGCAAGAGAAAACGTCTGTCTCTATCAGTTCTTTAAAATGTGGCCCGATATTAATGTTTTACAATTTCTGATAATATGTTGTTATTTACGTTTTCATTTAGAAAGATGTTAGTTGCAATATGCACAAAATATGTTGCGTGCGAATTTATAGTAAATGCAATTTATCTCTCTATATACATATATATTCAACAGAGATAGAACAAGAATGGATTCTCGAGCATCAAATGGAAAATATCTTAGATCAATGAAGATTTTTCTCTTTCCAGACAAATATTTGTTTATGTGTGCGTGCGTGTGATAAACATCGATACGAGATGTTTTGATAAGAGCGACCGTACCTTACTTTGTTGAGTTTTGGTTTCGTATTCGGGAGATCCCGGATTCTTTACCATCAGCTTACTGTCCTGACTTAGGTTCCCCAGTGTTTTACTCAGTCACACCAAGCATGTACCTGGATGGTACCTTCAATTTAGGACCTAGCCGACTCCCTACCGCATTTCGCACAACCTTATCCCGGAGTGATCCATAGGTGCCTAAAAGCTATAAATAAGATGCAAACACAACGAGTATAATATATAAACCTGTGGCTCTCTTAATTGTCATGTTTCTTGTTAATACCGGGTCAATATGACCGAGATAAATCGACTGCCCGTAGCTCATTTGCTACAGCGTTGGCTTAGCAATCGGAAGGTTCTGAGACGGCCGTCTATCCTGACTGAGATAGTACCAGCCATTTCCCTCACGACACGAACAAGCTAATATTTATAATAATCCGCAGATATAGAATAAACACACACACATACACATAAAGACAGAGAGCGTGTATTGGGAGAAGGAATAAGTAAAAGAGAAAAACAAAGAAGAAGAGACGAGGTCGTGAAAAGAAGGAGAGAGAGAGAGAGAGAGAGAAAGATCAATGAAGAACATTGAAACTGGATTGATTTATTATTATGATAAAGAACAAACACACTGTTTACTTTCTGATTCTAACTAGTGATGGATCTTGTCTCTCCAACCGGAGAAGAATCTCTGATTGAGTTCTGTAAATAGTTGAAGTTATCATTTTAGTCGAAAAAAGCCGATCTTGGTGAGAATTGAACCTTGGCCGCCCGAATGAAAGGTCAAGACGGAACCACTGCACTACACATTACACTCCCAAAAACTTGTGGAACACATGTTACAGTTTTTCTGTGTTAGAGAAGTACAAGAAAAGTGGATGCTTCATGTCAACGACTTGTTCGTAATTGTGTTATTAACACCCACATATTTTATTTTGCATCTTGCAACCAATATTTGTTAATCGTCTTCTTCTTCTTTTTCTACAAGAATAGTAGCTCCCACTGCAAGAAATTCGGTTCGGTGCGTCTACATTCATCATGATTCAGACGTTTAAGAACAGAAGTTACTATTCGATTGTTCACTTTCGCCATGCAAAACTATTTTTGGTAAGAACAGGGTTTCTGTTGCCTAGTTTCATTACTCAGAACTCGAGCAGCGTTCCACTGGACTAGCAAGTCATCTGAAAATACGTACGTTCAGGTGTTGGTTTACGTTGCGGAACAACTGTCTTTGTTTCTGTAAAGTCTGTACGACAAACTACCCGAACTACCCATAGCTGTGAAAATGTAATCAGTCAAAGACTTATAGACAAATTAGTGCTCATAATATCCACAATAAAAATAATCCAGGTGAAATGAAAGAAATAATAACGACCATTTCTATAGTACTATAGTGAAACCTATTACAATTCAACAACTATTTCTATCCAATTTTTAAAATATACACTAGACATAATATATAACACTCATAACTCAGGAGATAGAGCGCGGGCTTGACGCTCGCAAGGTGTTTGGGTCGTTCGTTTCCAATGAGTTCGCTCGCAAGCGGTAGTTCGTTTCCAATGAGTTTGTTTCAGGGTTTTCTTTAGTCATATCACTTCTCAGAAATGCCGGGATGGTTTTATTTATCTGAAATATAAATGAATGATTTGCGCGGGTTTGCATCCTGCCCGCTGTCGCTATCAAAAAATGCTATACACTAACGTTTATTTACCTCGTCTTTTAATCGAAACAAACTGTGGTTTATAGGGAATACTCTTCAACGAAATTATTGGACCCTTACTCGCTTCTTCTTGCAATATACGCCACAATGGATTGGAAGTAAGGAAATATTGTTTTGTTACGAGCCAGGAGTTCTGTAAAAGATCGATAGTTTCCCGTGAATTCCGTCTTCTTATTATGAAAATCAAAAGGCTTTGTAGTATGTTGGTTAACGTTCTGGATTCTAACACTTGATGTCGCGAGTTCAAACCCTGACGAATAAATTTTTTAAAAGAAAATTAGGGTCGTTCAAACCCTGTCAAACACAACTTTCTTTATTTTTTAATTCAAATTATTTTTCAAATAATAAAATAGGTTAACCATCTAGAATAAAATATATTGAAGGATATGAAAAACAATGTTGACAGTAAAAAGAGAAAAAAATGCACTTTAGACTCTTGAGAAAGACAGACAGTTTGCTGACTTCATGGGGTCCACCATCCGTTCCCTAATTGAACCGGTTGAAAATTTTAAAGTGCCGGTATATTTCTGCGTTGTCAACTGTTGGAAGCAGAGTTGAAACGGGTCGCAGGATCAATCGGTTAGTTCGGGTCAAATTTTGGACAGGATCACAGAGTCTATTCATCAGACACGCTCTAGCCCGGCAACCGGATTCCGGTCCGGTGGCCCGGTGAGCAAATCAGAGATTTTAAATATTTCCTTGCGTTATAACAGTGTTTCTTTCAAGGATGACCGGGACAGGAGGCCAGAACACGAATAATACGACGCCGAAAAATTCCAGATCATTAAGTTCCCAGACCGACATCGGGCATAGGCGAGACACAGACTAGTAGTCGGGAAATAATTGGGGGAAGGTCGGCGTGCAGCTGCAAGTGGGATTTGATCGTCGGGCCATTTCTTGCCCCCCGTCGGTCCCCGACTTGCCGGAATAGGCGAAACCCAGACCATTTCCCAGCACTTGATGGTGGGAAAAGGATGGGCCCCCGTCCATTTGCTTAGTTCGGGGAAAGGTTTCTCCCCGTCCATTTCCTGATGGTCCAGAAAAGAGCGGGCTCCGTCTATTCTTGATGGTCGGAAAATAAGTGAGGCCCTACCTGCTTCATTGTGGTCAGGAAAAGATTGGGGGTCTGGCCATTTTAATTTGTAATTCATGTAATTCAAATATCGGCATTCTGTTGCAAAAACTTATGTCTGCAGATCTAGAATATAGAAAGGAGAGCCTATTCGACGCATCCCAGCTCAGCTGGAGTGGTCCTGATTGCGTTTTTTGTATCCATTTTGTATTTTTAATTCACAATTATGAAATCAAATGTCGAAAAAGATTGTAGGGATCGTCTTCCATTGGATGATGAGTATAACTGTATTGTGTTTGTGGTAAAAGATGAAAAGAAGAAACGTTCATTACATTTGTTAAAAATAAATGTACCTGTATATGGGATCAAGAACTTCTAAATCATTATTATTACTAACTGTCGTCCCCAGCTGCACTCGACTCGGACGCCGTATTCGAGCACCGGGATGTATGGTCATTGGTCAAGTGGATAAAGCAATTGACAACGATTCTAAGGGTATCGAGTTAAATTCCATCTCCGGCCAACAATTTTTTCTCCTTTCTTAAAAAAAAATAAATTATTTTTCATCATTTTTACTTTCTTTTGCTCCCTTACTGAACATCTGTGAAATATGTTAGTTAAAGCCAGATTAGATATAAACCTCAATTTTCTAGCTTAAGCCGTTTGAACTGGACCTTGATATGTCACTAAGAATATTTATATTAAAGAACCAATCTGCTTTCGCCCCTACTAGGGCCAATATAAAAAACGGTGAAATACTTTAAGCTTATGCGCGAACAAACCTCTAAGTGACATTTTCAAATAAAACAAATAACGGGTACATTTTTATATATATAAAAGAAAACTCATACTTTGCACGAAGGCATGTTAGACTACAGTTTGCTTTTGTGCAAACTATGAATATTTTATGCCTCATATTTTTCCTGTTATACATAAAAATGTACTCGTGTTTTTTTTATTTGAAAATGTTACTTAGACGTTTGTTCGCGCATAAGCTTCACTTGTATAATTATTTTAAAAGGAAAGTGTAAATACCAAATGTCTTGTTTGTAGACGTAAGGGACTCCGAGATATGAACATTGTATACTAAAATAATTGCAAACCCCTTTTACCCCTTTCCAAGTCGAAATTCCAATAATCCTTCCTTAGTAGTACCTTACGTCATACAACCAGTGTATTGTTTAAATTTCAAGTTTGTAGCTCATACCGTTTGGCCTGGGCGTTGATATGTTAGTCAATCAGAACTTCTCTTTTATATAATTATATAGATTATTATTATTATTATGGCCTTATGATCAATAGATTGTTATGACGATTATAATCATTAGAGTATTATTTTCGTCGTTTCTTATAAATCCTAAAATATCAGCTTATCCCATCAGCAATGACGTATGTTTGCACCATCAGGAAAAGAACGATAACTTATCTTGAGCACTACCGTTAGTCAGGAAAATAGTCTCCATCGGAGTTCTAAACACTCTGCCACCTGTCAACCCGTTATTGAATCCTTTGCTGAAAGAAGTCACCGGTTTTGGAGGCAAAGAACTGGGTCTCTGTTTGTCGCATGTCACCCTCATTTTGCAGTGTTTTCCAGGAAAGGTAGTTATGCAGGCTGCGAAAAAGACAGTAGTCTGGTGGTGCAAGTTCTGGTGAAAACGCCGAGTGGTAGAGTTTCTCCCAGCCACATTCCTCGATCTTAGCGCAGATATTTATTGTGGTGTGTGGGCGAACGTTATCACAGTGGGTGAGCAGCACATCCTTACGAGTAACCAGAGCAGGACCTTTCTCCAACAATGCAGTCCGTAGACGTTCAAGCTGCTGATAGTAGACATCTGCATTGATGGCGTATTTACATGGCAAAAGATCAAAATGGATTACCCACGGATATCTTACCAAACACTCAATATAACTTCACAGGGGTGGAGATTCTCTTTCGGCACAGTTCCCCTTTAGGTACCTACTGCCGTTAGAGAGTAATGTTATGGTAGAGAACTCACCTTTCATCCCCTGTCACCTTTCTGTCTAGAAATGGCTCACGTCCGTGACAAGTGAGAAGGGAACTTCAGATGTCAACTCGCTGTTAGTTCTGTTGCGTTAATGACACATTTTCCGAGTTTCGACACTTACCTAAGGTCCTGCAGATGACGACGAATGATTGAATTGGTGACATGGAGTTCGCTGGTCTGTTCTTTAGCAGTTTGCATTGAATTTCCCTCCACTGCTGCTCGCAGGGCATCGTTTTCAGGCCCAAATCAAGTAAGAATGAAGAATATATAATATCCTGATACTCATACAGCACAAAACAAATTCGAAGAGATGAATCGTCAATGCGGTGGTTCAATGATAAAGCGCTCACCTCTGGTGGTTAGAGTTCTCGGTTTCGTTCCCAGCTTCTGCAATGTGGGCTTTGTGGTGGAGAAACACCGTGTGTGTGTGTGGATTTTCTCGGGATGTTCCCGTTTCCTTCAGTTTCTTCGTTCTACCAATTCTTCTACCATCATCCATACGGACTGAGCCAAAATTGCTTAAAGGCCTTAAATAAATAAAATTCAAAATGAATTGTCAATGTTCGTTGATTCATCAATTTCTAATGCGGGAAATTCACAATATTTTAATCACATAATCAATAAAAAAATTTCTATACGCGTCTAGTTATTAAACGGCGATTGTTACCCGAACTGTCACGATTTTGACTGCTGACCGATTAATATAATCTACTAAAGAAAACATGTAATTTCTCCCTTCAAGAATGCCAAAAAAAAAGAGAGAGAAAAAAAAGATAAACGAAAACTTTACAAAAGAATGCAAAACAAATTTCTGATATCACATTACTTAATACAAATATGATCAAAATAAAATCGAAATTAGCAAAAATAGTGTATGAATATCAGGATGATCTGACGAAAAAAAACAGAGTTGATTAAAGAAATACAATACGTAAGCAATTAGTGTGTAAAGAATAGTCAAAACATAAAACCAAGAATTTACAATTGGAACAGATCGAATATCTACGAGCTTCCGACTAGCGATTGATTATACCTCATGTTTTGGGGCCTGGAATCTCAAACTTTGGAGAACTTCATGTTGTAAGTTAGGTGATTTTTCAAAATTAGAGATACTGATATGGAAACCTTTGGTCCACTTGATATGGAATCACTTTGTGTAGCTTTGTTTTCAATGTGATATTTTACTTGTTTACGATAAGAGCAACTTCTTTAGGAACGTTGATTTGTAATAAACGAGCGAGCATGGGGAAAACTTGTGAAAACAAACAGGCGAGTACTAGTCATCAAAGAAATTAGATATGTTACAGAGTGTTAGAACTGAGTATTCACTACATTGTTGTCTACAAAATACTTGAGGTAGTTCAAATAAGAATACCCTATTCTTGAATGTATAAGCTGTGTCATTATTAATATCAATGGCTTTAGAAAAAATACTTATTCGTGTATAAGCCCCGAGGCTCTGATATATCTTTTGCAATTAGCCTAATAAGTGTATTTTTTTAATCTTACCAAAACAGCAGAATCAGAAAATTATGGGAACAAAAAACTCCAACATGAAAGTAGGCTACTAATCCTACTGTTGATTTAAAGCATCTACAATATTTTTCTTCCACATTAGGTGTTGCTGGATTGGCCTTTATAAAATATGTTTTATTATATATATATATACTGTATATATATACAGATATGTAAGAGTCATGCGTATGGATTTATTTTAGTAGCCCAGTAGAAGCCGCATATGCGTTTATCATGCACATATACGAGCTGAGCCTCTATATTTTTATCTTATTGGAAAAAGTGAGCGGCATATATACTTAAGAATAATGTATTAATATTTATGGGTTATAATTATATCTTCTAAAGCTTATAATTATAACTAATGCAGGATTATAATTATACAATGTATCTTCCTGTAGGTTGCAAAAGAAAGTAAATGTTTTTGTTTTCAACTGAATTTCCGTTAATACTTGAAAGAAACTGTATTTGTTTTCTACTAAATAAATTTCATCAGTTCCAATAGAAAGAAGCATCCTGTTTAATATTATCTTCTACTGGATTATATAATATTGGAGATTATCGATCAAAATTGTATCCGCAAATATCTACATTTAAATTTAATAAAAGAATTTCCTCAAGTTTAGACTAGCTGCACTGCCTTAGCTCTTTATGTGGTAAATTAAGAAGTAAGATAAAAAACCTCTCGAAAAGTTAATTTGAAATATACTTTTATGCTATATTTTTAGGGATTCAATGATGTTAGTTTCCACGGTTCGAATCAAATTCCAACACCAAACATCGATGCTTTGTGCTACGGAGGAATCATTCTGAACAACCATTACACCCAAACATTGTGTACACCTTCAAGATCAGCGCTTATGACTGGGAAATATCCAATGCATTTAGGTAAATGCCCTTGAATCTTCCGTGCGTCCATTCTCTAAAATTAGCTTCGGTGATAAATATCCATTACGCACTGCCATTGAATCAGAACAAACTGACATTTATGGATAAGGCATTTAAATTACGTTTAAAAAAAATGATAGAATTAAAATCTTTATTCAGCAATGCTGTGCAATATCTCGACCATCTTAAAATCTTTAATACATATGATTTTATGACTTAAGTAGTTAATGTCCCCTCCATAAAATACTTTGAATGCCTTTATTTTAAATTGATATAAATACTTGCAGACGATAACAAACAAAGTCTGTTTACATTTTCATAATATTTCAGCAATTATATTATAATTTTTCAATATCTATTTCCATTTTTACTTAGATATTCTAACATGTTCTAAATAAATATACACATCATTATTTCTATTATGTGAACTTGAAATATTTATTAATAATGAGTACCCCATTTACAAAACCAGTTATTTCAGCTGAGGTAATGACGAAAAATAGAAAAAGATGAAAGACTCTTAAGTAGCAACGATTTTTTTCCTTTAAAATGAATGTATAAATCAAGAGGTTTTCACCTTAAGCCAGGGTTCAATTTGAATAATTTCCAGAGGCAGGAAAAATTTCTTAGATTAGTAGAATATCGTATCTTACGCCTGTTTATATCCTAGGCATTTCCGAAAGCAGAACCTGGGATGGACTTTGAAGAGCTGGGAAAAATTCCAGAAATCTCCGTTACAAATCAAACACTCAATCATATATTACTATTAAAGCTTTAGACATGAAGAATTCAGTAATATCAGTATCTCATATTTGTACTTTTTTGGGAGTAGGTTTGGAAAATCTAATAATTGTATTCAACAGTTATCAATTATTTAATTTCCTATAAAAGTTCATTACTTTGATTCTCTATGTGTGATACCGTACGTTACAAGCCAATGTTGACCAGTGCAAAGTCGTCACTTGAGAATATTAATACTCTTTAAATATTCTTGGAAAATGGGTCAACAATTACTATGAATTATACTATAGTTATAATTTTTTCTGGTTATAAGGATAGTAGTAGTAATAGTAGTAAGGTAGGGGGTCCGAATATGGCCCACCTAAATTTTGTTGATTTTTTATACTAGGAATGGCTATTTATTCGTGCGAATCGACAGAACCATCAAGTTGGGAGACTATTTGGATAAATGAAAAAATAAATCTGCTTCCTAGAAATGACGTATAAAAATGTAATAAACCGAAAACTAAAATGTTGCCAGTGAGCTATATTGGGAACATAATGTTCCCAATATGGCCCGCTATAGGAAATAAGAGCGTATGGCAAAAGTGATGTGTAATCTTTCTGTATTTGTCATATATACTACCTAAAACCAAGAATATTGTATTAATATAAAATACCAAAATTTGTGAAAAACAAGTGAATATACAATAAGAAAAATATGAGTAAATAAGAAGAAGTGTGACACAAACGAAGAAGTTTAGAGCGCCACGTCTCACATGAGGGACAAAGAAATGGTCCAAGATCTTTAGCGGTGATTCCAACACACTTTTCAAGATGCATATCTGCAACCTTGTCTGCCTGACAAAGATAATTAAACCAAGATTCACAAGACTTAAAGCAATTTAGTGTCGGTTCTTCAGGACTATATTAGAAGCAGTTGCTGAAATTCTGGTCGTTTTAAACTGATGACACTTGCTTTGTTTTGGTTTTAATCTTCTTATTCTTTGTATTGAAACTGATAGCTTCCTTATTACCTGACATTAACTTCGTTTTAATTAATAAATATTATGATGATGAGTGTTCAGTACAAACATTTAAAATATCCAATTATTTCATTTTAAACAATTATGACTGCATTTCTCCCAACATGGCGGTGGGTCATA
>JAGDQP010011369.1:17620-53169 GCA_022664845.1 Lepisma saccharinum
GCAAAATATTTTCTTGCTCAATATGCCACTTCAACTGGAGCTGCTGCTACTCATGCCACTCGCAAACAAATGAGTCGCGCAAAAATGCTTACTGTTATCATGAGGATGTAATTTACGGTGGCATCTAATAGCACCAAGGGAAATCTGCAGAGATCTGAGGGTTGGGCCATATTGGGGACCCTAGCCATAATCGGTACACTTACCTTAGTAGTAGTAGTAGTAGTAGTAGTAGTAGTAGTAGTAGTAGTAGTAGTAGTAGTAGTAGTAGTAGTAGTGGTGGTGGTGGTGGTGGTGGTGGTGGTGGTTGTGGTGGTGGTTGTGGCAGTGAAAAAATAAAAATTCCTAAGAGTATTCCCTTTGCCTTTCCTTACCTTCCATTAATCGAAACGAGATTAATTGCTCACCATAATTGCATATTTGTTTAAAAATTTATTCTTTGAAATATTTTCAGGAATGCAACATCTGGTAATCTTTTCACCTGAACCTAATGGACTTCCATTGACTGAAACGATATTTCCTGAGTACCTGAGAAATTTAAATTACGTAAATAGAATCGTTGGGAAATGGCATTTGGGTTTCTTCAAGAAAGTGTACACACCTTTGTTCAGAGGATTTGATTCTCACTACGGATTCTACACAGGATACCAAGACTATTATGAACACACTAATCTTGCTACTGTAAGTATTTATTAGAAATATACAGTAAATTATGCATCTTTGGCTTGGGGTAAATGCAATTAATCTTTTGTGTATAAGATGAAGAGCGTAAATGTACAAGTTATATATTTAGAAAAAAAAATAGTTCTCACTTTCATTACCTAATTAGAGTTGTCTTACGTACACGAAACTAGAATATTTTGTGCAGAAAAAGATATAATTGTTTTTTTACAAAATGAAAGAAATTTGCATTTGGTCCAAAACAAGTTATATCCAAATAACGGTTTCGTGCAAAATAAGTTATATTCATTTTTAATTCTTTTTCCTTATATGTGCGCATCGTGTGGTGCGTAAGTTTTGTTATATATGTCTGGCGATGTGACAGTGGATGTGAATAGAAAGGTGTTGTAAGCTAGTTGAATTAGAAGAGAAATGGAAAATACAGTTGACTTGGTGACGGTTGCAGAAAGAAATTTGGGTTCCTGGAAGAAAGAGGGCAATGAAATATATTGGGAAAGAAAATAGCAAGGTATAGTGATCCATTTGCTTCTTTTACTTGCGTGAAAATCCTAATCTTGCAACGTGTTGAGAACAATGCACAAAGGACGTGTTTCAATGTTATTTAGGCGTAGTTTACAGGACATTCGTTCTCAGGAAACTGTTCTTCATCCGGAACAAAGCTACATCATTTTCATGTAATATTTTGACTGCGTTTATTTACTCTAATAAAAGTTCCAGTGCAGCAGTTTCAGTTCAGTCAGAGTGAATTTTTCAATTTCACTTCGTAAACGAGAACGCGGTCATTTCTGCTCCTGCAGCAATAAAATCTTGGGGGCCATCGTCAGAGCTCAGAGTAAGAGATATTCCTAATCTTTCTGAAAGGAGTCCACTGAATGTCAGAGAAATCCAACACTTGTCTTCTACAGAGAAATACAATAACCACAAATTAGTCCAAACCATGATGTACCTCACTAGAACTGTGTTGATCTTGAACACCCTGCAAAGTGTGTGTAGCAGTTTCTCAAAATCAGCAGATTTGTTTGAGAATGGCAATGCCTTTATTACTCAACACAAAATGTATCCAAAAGTAAGTCTTTTGTTCCCATAGCTTTGTGATAATCTCCTATTTTTCATGGTCATGTCATGCTGCAAAATATATTAAAAAATCATGTGTATGTTTCGTATTCATCATTGTATTTTCCATAATTTGATAACTAGTTCAAATGTAATATCTAATTTCATCACGATTAAGTGAAAATCAAGCAGTATACAGAACAAATCAAGTTTTATCCATTTTTTAAAGTCAAATAATTTGGTGATGGAAGAGTACTGAAGGGCAGTAGTTACTCCCCAATCTTGTTAGTGCATGTGGAATTGGATGAAAACACCTCCTTGTGAAATAAACTGTAAATATATTGTGTAAGACATTTTATTCATTTAAAAAATATCTGGGGATATAACTTGTTTTGCATTCTAGCTCTTCAGATGTAAATACGACACCTGCCAGAGAAATATGATCTAATTAAAGTGGCGTTCTTAAAGTTATAGATGAACAATTTGAAAGAGAAGACTATTTCTCGAGTGACAGAAGATGAAGAAACGTAGTTTTTTTTTCAGCTCTGCTTGAAAGAGTGCAAGATATAAAATATTCTTCATTTCAGGCATTTCCGTAGGATTACCAAAGCTTGAGCTCCTCTTTTCCTTTAAAATGTTTTGAAAGTAATTGTAACATTACGTGTATGGCCATGGAACAATTTATCAGGGCCATGGAGCAATATATCAGGGCATGGTCATATCATCCCCGGTATGGCTTTAAAGGTTTAAAAATTGAGGCTAAAGACAACGCTGATTTTTGTGTAAAATAGTGTTGGTACGTCGTGCATTTTGTAGGGCAGCAACATCCAGCAGCTTCTCAGGACCGTTTCCCTGTTACAGCAGCAGAGGTTGCAGCATGTTGTATGACTTCATAATATGCGGCATGCTACAACGACACCTGCATGTTTTTAAATTAAGTAGGTCTATATTCGCTTCCCCTTCCATGAAGCACGCCGAGGTACAAGATGCAAGACGAGTGAGTCTACGTTATCTCTGAGCAATACGATGCGTTCAAATTCTTTGGTTGTTTGAAGGGAATGCTTTAATCAAATGTTGGCTGCATAACTTTTACAGAGTATCGACATTGTTTCAGGTAATAAATTTAAGCCGAAAATGAACTGCGTAGATTAAAATTGGATGGCAAAATTCTACTCACTTTAACCTTGGCCTCCTCTAAGGGGAAAATGGTCAAATATAATAACAGGCACAATAATACACTTAGCAACCTGAGATGAAGCTAGAGATAAATCAACAAAATAATTGGCCTAAATCCAGTAGTAACCGGTGGGAAGTGTTGACTTGTTCTGTAACAACTATTTTCCTAAATTATTTTATTTTATTTTCTTTCACTCTACAATATAGCATATGCAATAATATTCCAACCTTCGGTGTTAGAAAAAACATGGTTTCCTTTTAGAAAGAGAAAAACTTCACAAATGCACAGTTTAATCTTGGTGTGTAATTCACCCGCAAAGCTTTGAAGGCCTAACACGCTAGAAAGGTTCTCCCTCCGATGCATGTTCGAATGAATTTTCTCATAGCAAACTTCATAGAGATTGAGGCGTTGCAACGATCAAGTCGCTACTCTTTTCTCCCCTTCTTTACTAGCCGAGGAAATGGGAAAAGCTTTTCATAGCATCCGGGAGGTGACGCGCATGTTCTCTGCCCCTCCGAACAAGCTGCAAAATTCGTCTGCTAGACTGTGCTGTCGCAGTTACATTCTCCCTCCCTTCCTCTCTCTCTCTCTCTCTCCTTATATATATATATATATATATATATATATATATATATATATGTGTGTGTGTGTGTGTGTGTGTGTGTATGTGTCTGTGTGAGCTCCTGCGTACCCTAGTCGGTAGCGCGCTCGACTTCGTTGCGAGCGGTCCCGGGTTCGATTCCCGGTGGGGGCTCAAAAATTTCGGCGTTGACCCAGCATCGGGAGGACAATTGGAGAGCTGCTGTGAATAAAAGACAGTGGCGATCACAGTGAGAGCTTCGGCTCTCCTCTCCCAACCCGTCTGGTCAGCGTGGGAGCAGTAGACCAACTCCTCCCTTCGGGGAGAGGCCTCATCCACTAGTGGATTGAATATGGCTGTGATTTATTATATATATATATATATATATATATATATATATATATATATATATATATGTGTGTGTGTGTGTGTGTGTGTGTGTGTGTGTGTCTGTGTGTGTGTGAGTGTGTAAGAGAGAGAGAGAGAGGGAGAGAGAGCGTGTATTTGTGTATTCGTCCGTTTTGAGAACGCTGGTAAATTCTTTTGTTCCTTCCTTTCCGCGCGCGACATAGCTAGAGTTGCCAACTAGTGCAGATGAAAAACATTAGTCACGAAGCAGAATTGAGAAGCTTGCTTTCGAGAAAAATAAATGTATTTCTACATTTATCAAATCGCTTCGACCCAGTGTTGTATTAAATCTCTTATCGAAAGGCCGTAAATATTAAAAAAAAAATCATATTGGCGATTTAATTAACTGCGTTACAGACCCTCGAGCTCTACGTAACGATATTGGAGTGGCTGATTAATGTCGAAAGATAGACGCCAGAGCAAATATTTAAAGTAGTTTTTCCACTTCCAGTCTAATCCAATGTGGACTAAATTTTCAGTTTTCATTTTATACACTTCTTATCGCTGTGCGGACCGTCTTTTTTTCAATTCCTGGGTTATTCATATAATAGTATACCGTATTCTGCATGCAATAGAAAATACTGCAAATAATATTTACGTTTTTTTTTAATGACAAATGAAAATGAAAGAATTAAGACAAATGAAGAAGAATTGAAGAATTAAGACAAATGAAAAACGGACCGCACGGTGATATCAAGTGTAGAAAGCTGAGTTAGAACTGAAAATTTGGTCCATATTGGTTTAGACTGTAAGTGGACAAACGAGATAAAGTGTCCTCTTCGCTTCCTGGCTTCAAATATTAATGAAATTGTCAATGGCAGCAGTCTGTCCAGTATCGCTTTTAGACAGAGGTCATTGTGCTTGACTCATGTTACTTTAATCGCCAAATCATAAATTTAAAGCTATGGCATTGTATCGTCCGTTTCCAAATGCTGAATTTGAATTTTATTTGTGACCTTTAAGCATCTAAGGCTCAGACCGAGATAAAGGAGGGGAAGATATTTAAGAAGGTGTCGGCCAGGGTCTGTTTGAGATGCCATACCGGCATTTGCCTGGTGTGACTGAGAAAAAAAACTGGACAAAGCTCAGTCAGGATGATCGGCCGTTGGGATCGAACCCACGACCTCCAGAATACTACGCTAACGCTCTTGCTCGGTCCGTTCCAAATACTATGTATATACATTGTTACGCTCATCAAGTGAATCTGGTTATGAGCAAAGCTGCTTCTATAAACAGAAATGTAATATTTTTAGCAAATTTGCAATGCGTGTGTACTTTCTTTATGGTAGTCCCCAGCGAGTCGCAGTTATAGATTCACTCGTTAAGAAACGGTTATGCCCAGCTAGTAATATTCGTTGCAACTTTCTGTCCAGAAGCGTAAATATTGTAACGAACTGTCTCCAATCTACTCGACAGAAGAATTTCGATCAATGTCAGGAGCTGTGGGCTTGTGGACTTTATGGTTCAAAATAGCTTAATGAAAACGTTTAGTGAATCTGCAAAGCTTCTGATGTTAACCATACCAATAAAAGACACAAATTTCTAGCCACGAAAGATTGTGACAAAATATAAAATTCTATCCTCAATATTATAGCTACATTTTTTCTAAATTTTCTCAAAATTGTAACTAATTGACTAACGTAGTTTTATTTGATAGCCTGTTCACTCTTTCTTTTGTGCATACGTTACATACTTTAACCATACCTTGATTGATTGCGACTGATTAGTTACTCAATACTTTCTTACATAGTGAAAGTCCAGGCCCACAGCCAGGGGGGGGGGAGTGGCTGAGCCCCCCGTAAATTTTCCTTGCTCCCATACAAATATTTAATTTTATGTAGGCCTATGTTTCGTATTCTCAAGTTCTTCTCTATTTTTTTCCTGCCCCCCTCCTACTCTGTGGCTGGCGGTGGGCCTAGTGCAACACCCAGTGGAGACAACCACCGGCCTCCACTGCCTAAAATTCAAGCCAAGATCAAAGAAGGTCTGAACTAAACTGTTCTTTATAAGCTTGAGAAACCAATCTATTTTAGACGAATATACAATATATATATGATTGTGTTTTGATTCAGAAACTGATTCATTTTATTAATTTTTTTTTTTTTTTAACTTGCTAAGAT
The DNA here is from genome assembly GCA_022664845.1 of Lepisma saccharinum. Lineage (NCBI taxonomy): Eukaryota > Metazoa > Arthropoda > Insecta > Zygentoma > Lepismatidae > Lepisma > Lepisma saccharinum. Next base: position 23,637 of record JAGDQP010011369.1, read on the forward strand.
GTACATAATATGTTTACAATTTCAGCGTCGACCGTTCAGAGGACTTGATATGAGAAGAAATTTGGAACCTGTTTGGGATGCTTTTGGAAAGTACACAACCGATCTTTTCACCCAAGAAGCAGAAGACATTATAAATAATCACAACATGTCCCAGTCATTGTTTTTGTTTCTTCCACACATGGCACCACATGCTGGAAATATTTATGATTCGTTGCAAGCTCCTCAACATGTAATTGATCAGTTTTCGTACATCAAGGATGAAAAGAGAAGAAAATTCGCAGGTAAGCTCTATAATTGATGAGATATATACATTGCTTATTTTTTTTATTTAGTTGTATTGGATCATCCCATAAGTACTGTATTTTTCAGCATTCCCGTGGAAATGAAGTCATGGGACGGACGAGTTATGTACTACATCAACGCCACGAGACTAACGCTGTATAGAACAGTTTATTGTGTATCTGTACACAGAGCGAGAACAGTCTGCATCAAGTTGTGAGGCAGAGGCACGTGTTGGAACATGACAATGTCTGAAGAACACAGACATGTTATGCTTTATGATAACTTAGTAAACTTTATTTTTATATGGGCCAGTCTAGTAACTTTGGACTTCGGTCCTTCACGATTCGCGAACCCGAGACCTTCGAGAATTGGTCTACCACCGTAGATCGCACGGTTACCCGGACGGCGTTATGCTTTATGAGTTGAATCAGGAGCATACAACGATCGTAGTAGCACAAATGATCAATGATGTAAATGGTAACGGGACCCTTCACGTCCTGAAATATCAGGAATGGTTTACAAAATTCCTATCTGGAAACACCATCCTCACTGATATCTCACGACAAGGGCCTTCTGCGAGCAGCTGTTGAGAAGAATCCTTATAAAACGGTTGAAGAATCGGCCACATTACTTCATGTGACTCATTCAATCGTACACGAGTTGACAGTACCGCATGTGACCATTTACACTCTTGACCAGTTACACAAAGGAGTGATTTTTGGACAAAATGAGAAATGGATCTTCTATCAGTACATTAAACGCAAACATCAGTGGGAGGCTAAAGGAGGCGTGGTGGGAATAATCGAAAAAGAGAGACAGGAAAACTGCAATACGTGTTGGAAATACGTTGAAAAGTGGTGGAGATTTTGTCGTCCAAATCCAGATCTTTCTTCAAGCGTAGTATTGAAATACCGGATGACAGATGGCCGAAGGTTGTACAATCAGGAGGCGAGTGTTTTATTTAAACGTGGAAACCAGAGCCATCCTTAGGAAACATAAAATAAGCATCGCAAAACTGATGTATGTTTAAGAGTGTGTATATTCAATTTATTATTACTGAATACATTTGATATCCCTATATTTAAAGTAAATTGATTCCTAGACCTGAAACTAAAATTTCGATTTTACTTCTTTGTTTAAACTCCAGACTTAGGTGAGACAATGAAAGGTTCACGGGACAACGTTGTTAACTGACATTTGATGACATTTACAAGAAGCTGCTAAGATTTTATCGTAGCTGGATGTTTTACTTATATTTTTAGTTTGTAATTATTAGAAGTATTTTAATCAACTTTTCATAGTTGCGAAACGTTATTCCCTCGATACTTCAATGTTTTATAAAAGAACTCAGTGCAGTAAAAGTCACGCAACTGATCGAAACCTTAGTTGCTAAATTTAAAAGTGATATCATTTAGCTTTATTTCAAGTAGATCGATGCAGTTATACACTAAAACTATAAAGAAACAATTGAAGACCTGAATTTAAAAAAAACATCCTAAGTCCATCGGAGTATATTTTTCATGAGGAACTAAAAACAGTCCAACGTCTTCGTATCTTATCCTATAAAGCGGAAATTATTTTGTGTTTAAAAGGGTTTCTGTGGTGGGATTAGGCTGTAATATTTATGCAAGTAGATAGGCCTTGGAACATAGATACCGACGAACAGAAAAAATACAAATACGAAAAAAGTGGACTTTGGGATGTTTTTTCGTTCAGGTCTTCAATTTTTGTTTCATTATAAATCGTGAAAATGAGTATTAAAATCCCATAGAAATATTTAACTGAACCATATTTTCCAAAGACAACCGTTTGCCTGGGAAAGTTCTCATACGTTCACTTCACCTTTCTTTGTACGTATAAAGACTCTTCCAGGGTTTCCGCAGGGATGGTCACCAAATTTCGAACAGCGATAGTTGTCATGCTGGACAAGGTTTAACAAGTTTTTGATTAACGGTCGGTCAAATCGTTTTTCACATTCAGAGGTTCCAACTTGAACCCCAAAATTGGGTCCCCTTACAACGTTAAATAAAATGAATATTTAATTATAACTCTGATACGATGCGTTAAAGTAAAAATTAATATTTTGGGAGTTGATTTATGTCAATGCGGCAAATATTTGGAATGTTATGTCATCAAATTGTCAGTATTGTCAAACTATTATATTTTTTGGTAAATTTTACCATGCTTACTTGATATTTGGTACCCAAGATTAGAAAGCAGGGTTCCAAAATATAAATATTATACCGTTAAATATTGAATATGTCGTGGTATAGTATTCTCGCTTTGCAACACTGCTTCAAATATAATATTTATCATCACTACGGGATAACAAACATGAAATAAATAGACGTAGTGTCACTTGGAAAATGTAACCGCTAACTGGCCAAAAATCATAAGGAATACGCAATATTCTAATACCTAATTGCGGCACAGTTTAATGTTTTGTTTAAACGCAATAAAATCTCAACTCGCTGAGCTGTATTTTGTAGACATCGCAAATGACGAGTGCAGTCTAGCCAGTGTAGTTCATTTAGTTTTTTTATATTATTATTATTTTAGAAAATAAAAAGGACATAGTGATTTTTCAAATTTTTGGTTTCCATATTAGTTTCAAGCGTAAAAAATGCATAGCCTATATTCAAAAAACAAATATTGTGTTTTACCTCTTTAAAGTCTAGTAGCTCAATCTATGATGTTTATAATATCCCAATTATCTTACTCATAGTAATAAATTCACCTATATTCACTAACGGATGGATATATCTAGGCGACATGATTCTAAAATGATGCAAAGATATATTTGATCATAAATATCATACAAGCGGTAAAGGGTGTGGGGAAAAGCTTTGGCTGCGGCATTATTCGTATTGATTCAGTAGACCATTGATGTGATCATTCTTCTATCCCACAATTCCCCTATATAAATTAAATTTTATATGTGATGAAGAATATCTTTAATCCTTTGACTGTCTCTTTCCAACAGCAATGGTATCCAAACTGGACGACTCGGTGGGACAAGTGATAGAAGCACTTTCCAGACGAAAAATGTTGGAAAATTCCATCGTAGTATTCCTGTCGGATAATGGGGCACCAACTGCTGGTATTCATTCAAACAGTGGATCCAATTCGCCTTTCAAATCCGTAAGAACTGTATTTTTTATTTCTACTAAGACGCTATATGGTTTATTCTAGTAGCAATTAATGCATAATATACATAAACAATATAGCAAGGTGAGGCGATTAGTTGACACCAGATAATTATATTGTACCATAGTATTTCCATAGACATTTAATTGAAGATGCAACAATTTAATCCTCAGGCGTCGTAGTGTCGTTTTTGATAAAAATAATAAACATTGTGTACATACTTTTACACACGACCATCATTCAACGAAGTAGAAGCTAATCCCTTGCATAGTTCTCTGATAATGCCTAACTGTAGCTACAGTCTACGCCGGTTTGGGGGCCAAAGAGTCCCCGATACATTTTCTACTTCCTCCATGGGATTGAATTGACTGGCGGTGAAGAAACGTGTTATAGACTAAGAAAGGTAGTAATCCGAAGTGCGAAGCTCCAGATTATAAAGCGGAGTAATACAAACTTTATTCCTTACAATAGTTGGAGTTTTTGGAAAACAACTTGCGAGGCATGGCTTCCACTTGAGAAACGAGTTATAATTCTGTTGCTCAGTGCCTAGTCGCATTCAACCGCTATAATTGATCTGCGTAGTGTTGACCGCCCACTAGAAAGGCACTAGTTTCTAACGCACTGGGTCTTCCGCATTTCACCAAATACAGAGCATCACATTTCCACTCAAACTACTGTCCATACCACCTGGCATCCTCGAAGCTACTGGCGTTAATGTATCGTAAAGATATCAACTTTTCATCCCCAGTGACGATTCGCTGCGCTGCATGCTACTTTCATTGCAGACAAAAATGACCCATGAACAAGATCATGAAGGTATTAAACTATGTTGAACTATGTAATTCAAATCTCTGTTGGCACTTGGCGTCGGGTTCAGTTGAACAACACTGAACAAAGTCTCTCTATTGGTAGATGACGGATAACCTGACTGCAGCATTTCCTTTAATATCAGGCTGCCAATTACAAACGAAACGCTGGAACCATTTGCGTCCACTATTCCTTCCTCTTCCAATCACCGAAACGCTGGAACCATTTGTGTCCACTATTCCTTCCTCTTTCAATCACCGAAACGCTGGAACCATTTGTGTCCACTATTCATTCCTCTTCCAATCACAAATTTCACTGATGTAGCAGAAGCAGTAGGCAGCTGTTAAATAAATAGAACCCCTCACGTCGCGTTTGTTCAACGCATCCTCCGCTTCATTGAAAACACTTATTCAGTATCAGGAAAGTTTAGAAAATGCCCCGCCACATATTCTATGTATAGCCACAGGCAAAATTCGCATGAGCGAAAAATGTGAAAATCATCAGCAAGAACCGAACCTTTGCCTTCGAGCCAGCGATCCAACGCTTACTGTAGCAAGGTAGCTGCAAGCAAACGCTTTCGAAAAAGTCCTTAATGATAGAACGTGCAAGCGTCCTGCCAGAAGGATATTGCGTCCTAGGGATAGTACGTACAGAAACTGTGGAAATTAATGGTTCGCGTCCTGCAGGCAGGACACATGCCTTGACGTTCTATCATTAAAGTACAGACGCTGTGATTGACAGCTTCACTCGTAGGTGAGAGTACGATTGTTGACGTTATTTGAGACATTGTTTTCTTCGTCGAGACAATCTGCTTTTCTGTACTAGCTGGTGGCGAATACTGCAGACTTGATTCGTACTGATGAAATAGAGGAGTTACACCTGTGCTTGACAGCCTTATTGACTGACGTGTAGCGTTACTTTGAAGATATTGTTGCCTGCATGTGATGCTCATACGGTTGGGTTAACTGTAGATTCATACGATTGGCATGTTCTTTAAGTCTTAGCTGAAGTGGGAGTCAGATTATTTTCTGAAACGGCATATACACTCGTTCCCTTATTAACAGTGGGTAAACGTCCATAAACTCTATATAAATATAATTCTTGACGTTTTAACAAATTTATATTGCTTCGAATACATCGAACTGTAGACTTTGAATCCTTGAGTATAAATATGTTCGAAATGCAAACGTTATAATTAAAACCTTACTATCGCCTCCTTACTGAGCATGCTTATTCCTTTGGAGTAGTTTATTTAAAATTTTCAAATTGGAGGAAATGTAAGGCATTTCAGATACTTTCTATACAGGAGATACTGTGCTATAAGTGGGATGAATCAATTACTGGTTGTTATTCATCCTTCCATCTTTGATTAGCTGCTGTTGATCAAAAGCAGCAATACTTCATGCGTCATAACTCCTTGCGAGCTGGAATTAAGACGCGAAACACTGGTATTAACCAAGATACGACATTTTCTGGGGATGCTAGTGGTTCTGTAGGTCCGGGCTTAGGATATCGTATTAACTCCAGTGAAAGCAATGTTAAACTAACATCGGTTCACCTTCCGCAGGGACCCTCGGAATATGGACCTGCAGGACAGAACACTTATCATCTTGATCATCAAATTTACTTTCTTATTTTCAAAATTATTGCAGATGCTATGTCTCAATAAAGAAAATAAGATTACTATTACCTTTGTATTTTACGGAAGCACAAAATTTTTGCCATCCATGTGTGTATTCTTGTACATTATGTCTAGGCGTACGTGTCCTATTTTAAGGTTTCTTACGTTATATCCCCCTTGACATCACCAGAAAATATCGAAAGTAGTAACACAGTCCTAAACATTACTTTCAAGGATAATATGAACTTTTAAGTTGTTGTTCTTAAAAATTAAACTCTGTTAATGATAATTTTTCTAAGTTTCCGATCTGAAAGGAACCCGTAATTACCATATATTTCAGATTTTATTCAATCTAAATTTCATTATTCTCGTTTTCTATTTCAAATTTACTATAAAGCGAATTCTGCTCTGAGAAGCGAATTTCGGAATTTTTATGGAGGAATTTTGATGTCTTCATAAGGAATTTTTCCTGTTCCTATCTTATACGTACGTCACCCAATAGTTTCTGTGTTCTATCGTTTATAAAATTCTTCGCGCCTTCCACTTAATGTTGAAAAAGATGGTACGAAGTTATGACTCATCCTGGAATTTTTATTACAAATATTAGTAATAATAGATATAATTCTGATGAACCCTTGAATTTAATTCCGTTTCGTTATGCAATAGATATAAAATTAAGGAATGTAGATTGCCTACGAATCATAGAATAAATAACAGAATTTCGACAGCAGAAGAGCTTTTCCAGTGGCATTTTCTATTTTAGCTAGCCTTATCGTTTTCAATCCATATCAATCATTTGCATTCGCTAACAGGCAAACGCAAAATGGTAGCTGTAGGATGTATGCTTCCACATATCATGTTAATATCCCAGGTTAAAACTCTTGTTGAAGATGTTGGGTTAACTATGGACTTAAGAACAGAAGAATCTTTGTAGTTTTAATAGAATAAAAATGGAATTGAGTTTTATTAATTAGTAAAATAAATACAGTATAAAATATTTATTCGTTTGTTGAAATACTGAAAATATTTATTTACATTTAACGCTAATATAAACAGTAGGAAAATTAGTAGGTTTATATTTATGTTGTTATCCCATACAAACGATCTTTTTTATGAAAGATAAGCATACATGGTACATAGACTATTAATCGTAACTTATTATCAAAGCTATTTTTTTATCTTCTAGCAAATGTGTGTTGTTCGTTTGCCTGTGACGTCGGCTGTTGCCTTATTGAAAGCAGGTAGAGAGAAACTGACGTCAAATTTTTCACTACTTCCTTCACATTCACTTGCGATACCCATAACAATGTAAATATTGCCATTGCAACATTTCTTCAGGATCTTCTTTCACTACATGTACATCAATGCATTATCATTCTAGCAAAAGACGGAGTAGTTTCAATCAAAATTTGAGTTCCTTTATTAGTTGCGTTTGTAAACATTATCGTTCATTTTTAAACCACAGAGGAGGGAGAAAGGGCCAGGGCAGGAACATTGTATATGAGGAACAACTTTTGTTCTGCGGTCCGATTGTGAGAAATACACTGTATATTTATTTCCACCTTCCGATACTGGAGGCGGTGTTTCATGATGTTAAACATCGTGTCCTGAATCCTGATTTACCTCTGTGATCTGTGCAACGTACTGCACTGCACACCATCGAACATGAATTATGTTTATCATATGTTGGATGAGGTCTGTGACAGATAGTCCTGCAGTGATGCTCTTCCTTCGCGAGACCTTCACTTCACTTCTTCACCGTGACAGACACCGAACTGCTTTAGACAAGTCTGCGACGCGACTGCCATGTGCCATCCACCGGACGACTACGGAACCCCTTCCGAGTGGCAGAAATTTCGTGAATCCGCGGCATCTACACATCGAGAAATACGTGCTGACCTGTTTCTCATTGACTGAACCTTATACATAAAAAACATATGTGAACTACCATTAAAAAAGAACTAAATGCTTTAATAAATAATAGTATCAAATCATGTAGAAGACGCCTTGTAGCCCTCTTTTTTTTTTAAAGAAACAGAATTCAGAACCATTTAATTATCGATCTTGATTACCTGTGACGTAAGATTCGTCATTAGTCTTACTTGTTTCATCACCATCTGTCTCTCATGTTCACGAACAGAAGCAAACAAAGTAGCTACAATACGTGTGTCGATCGCATCCTGGAATAAGGGCGTACGGAATAATAGGCTAACCAGCAATTTTTGTACTGCACCGTAGTGTAGAAGCACGTTAGATAAACCAATCTTTACCCAGCCCTCGTGGTCCAGGAGATAACGCTTAGGACTTCCGATCGGTAGGGGTAGGTACGCAGGTTCAAATCACGCAGTCGACCATCCTGACTGAGGTTTCCGGAGTTTCTCTCAGTTTCACCAGATGAATGTCCTGATGATACCATAAGTAAGACTTGCATATCTTCTACTTAGCGCATCCCGATTTGAGCCAAAGATGCCAAAAGGCCATAAATATTCAAATTTAAGAAACAAATCTTCATGTTTGTGGTGTTGCACAGTTCGAAGAATTGGAAATACGATCCGTGGACAGGAACTCAAAATTTCTTTAAGTATTTAGTCCAATCTGTCGATTAATTTCACTATTAGAGGCAAATGTTCAACTGAAATATTAATTTTCATTTAAATACATCAAAATAAACACTTTATATTTATTGAAACTACTTAAATTCAAAGTTATCAAAATTGTCTTTAATTTCATTATGTTCTCTCTTTTAAAGCAAAAAGCTTCACCTTGGGAAGGAGCTGTAAGAACGCCTGCCTGTGTATGGAGTAAACGACTTCGGAAACAACAGAGAATGTCAACGCAATTAATGCATATCACAGACTGGCTTCCTACGCTCTATGCAGCAGCTGGTAAATATATGATATTTTACATAATGATAACACAAATTTAAACTGAACGATCTTGTTTACACAAAACATGTTTTAACATTAACAAAAAAAGTGAGGACTTGAGAGGCACTTTTCTAAAAATTGTGCTTTTACGCGAATAATAATAAATTCATGTACAAGCCAACTACCAATCACGGAGAAGAAATGCAAATAGCAGAAGACAACACTTCTCTCATTGCAGACTTGCCAACTCTCACGCAAAACGCGTGAGCCACACGCATTCAACCATCAACTCACGCTATCACGCAAAGAACCTGCAAACTCACGCATTTTGAGAAAAAGTGCAAAATTTAAAGCTCACGCTGTAAAGTGAAGTAAAAATAAAAAATGTTGACTTTCTAGAGTGGCAGCATTGCAAGACATTGCGATATAGCTGATGTTAGCAATTCGATAGCACCGTCTGCTTGGTATTAACAGCAAAAAATGTAAGAGAGAGTGTGGTTTAGAAAGGCTCTTACCATTGGCCGGTGTACAACCTTCCAAGACTGCCAAAAAAGCTACCAAGCTGTACATGGATGAATGCAAATTATATGTAATAGGCAGTAAAAATATATGTTTTCTTTAGTTTATTCAATTAATTATTGAACTGTTGAACTGATGGTAATTATGTATTTTTTCGTTCCTTGGTACCTTTCAACATAGTGATAGATGCACTGTATGTAGTGTCCGATTTGTAGAATTTCCAGAAAGGGGGAAATTTTCTCAGAACGTAAACACCTTATATTATATTGGTTCATATCCCAGGCTTGAGGGATATTTCGGAAAACAGAGGCAAGGAAGATTTTCGCAGAGAGGGGGAATCTCAACCATACCCCGCTTCGAGTTCAGCACTGATGGTCTGTAGAAGAATTGTTGAACTGATCAGATCGTAAACTATTTCAATAACTTTAAAAACAGTTAGTTTAATTTAATTTTTCAAATAGGAAATACTCTGAAAACTGAAATTACTTGTTACCGTAAGCTCTGTTTGTTTTTATAGTACTTTTGACATAATTAACATCTGTGTTGTAACTCTGGCATGTTTTTCGTTTCTCAGGTAATATCCTGCATTTCCCCCCTTCCAGGTTGGAAAAGCACTTCTCAAGTTTGACATGTCTGTCATTGTCTGGTGGCAACGGTATCATAATAACGGAAAGTGTCCCCACTGTTGTCGTGTGAAGCAAATAAATACTTGCATCAGATAGCGACTTACATACTTCATATTAACATCATATTTGGCCACAAGTTTTCTTTTTCTCCCAACAGAAGCATGAAGACACAACAGATTAACTGAAATATGAAATTCTCTGCCTTCCTCATCACTTCCAACTTACCTTTCTAACAACAGGGCATAAAACAATAATAATAATTTTCCAATAACAATTAATCGAATAAATTAGCTTACCACATCTCAGGCTGTTTTCCTGAATGTTTGCGTGTGGGGGGGGGTCTTGCTGGGGATCTGATTTGAGGAGTTGCCTAATAGAATCTAAAACATAAAGATATAAATAGTTTTCCCACTTAAATATCAGATGACATTCAAAGGACGAAAGTGGCCAAAGATGGCCAGAAGTCCCGCCTGGGTGGCTCTGCGGGCCCTTGGGCAAATTCACATTATTTGTTGTTGTTAATTATATGTCAAAGCAAAACACATTTTCAGAGCACGCATTGTTTCTTACTATACAGGGTGGCTCGTAGTGTATCGGTCAATTTCAGCCGACAAGTAAAATATATATGATGAGAAATACAGTATATCTTAAAGTCAGCGCACCTTGACATTAACGTCCGCTAAGTGTCCTCCTCGCGCATGGTTGCACTGCAGGAAAGTGTCGATGATGTGTAGCACCATGCCTCGTGGAATCGTGTGTAATTTACGACCAACGGCAGTCTTCAATTCTTCGATCGTGTGAAAACGATATATAAAGACTTTCTGCCATAAATGCCCAGAGGAAGTCATCCAGAGCTGTTATAACCCGGAAGCGAGATGACCAAGTTAAATCTCTAAAGCGGGAGATCAAACTATTGGGAAACAACTCTCAAACAGTGCAGTCATATATCAAATCCGCCAGCACTTGGTCCAATGAACGTCGCGTCATGATCTTGGCGCGGCTCGGAGACTCATTCGAGCGCTGCGCGAACACACTTCAAGCTCTCTGGGTTTGGAATACTTATTTCCCGACCTGATGACTGAACGCTGCCTGTGATTCTCCGTTGATTGGCCATCACAATATTCACTGTCGTTCTGGAACAGATGTATGGTGATCTTCATTGCTGTGTCAAATGAACGTTGGACCTCCATAACGGAACCTGTTTGGATAAACGCCTCCACCTCGGTAATGAGTGTTCGGTCAACGCTGCATGGTGGAATGATGTGCGCCGTTCATGTATAAATACAACTCATGCAATAATAATCAGAATCATTCCATGACTACTCAAAGGGAGCACTTTCATATCTAAACGCAAGCGGTGTGTTTCTTGCGATTTATTATAATGCTTAAAAGAAGAATCAGGTCACATAATTCTATTGGCTACTACACCTAATCGTAAGCGAGCAAGCGGATGACACGTCCGTACACGATTTGTTAATGATTATTTTAAGTTCACATTGTAGAAAGAATATACAACTCAAGCAAACCAAGTTTTAAGTTTACTAGTATTTCATTAGTTCTTAGAAAATTGTTTCTAGTGACATAATTCTGAAACTAAATAGTACTTCTTCGAATAAACAGAATAGACCCATAGATTACAACGAAGTCTATGTGAATGACGAATGCTTTATTTACTCATAGTATTTTGTTAAAGCTACTGTTATTTTTTATCACTTTTCATCACAAAAATACTTTGAAATCAGCAAAAACAGAGAAGGAACCAAATTCAAACAAACGAACTCTATGTAATACTTATTAGGAAATAGCAATTTCTGAATAAAAACATGGGAAATAATTCTCGGATTAACAATAGTATTATTCCCCATATAATAATAATAATAATATATTGTTTTTAAACATAAATTCCAGTGGAAATAGCACTTAATAATCACTATAATAGAATTACTGTCAATATCAGACCAAGTTACTAGAATGTTCTATTAATAAACACTAATCATTTCGTTTATTCCTTTTCCTAGGAGGACATGTCGAGGCTTTGGGGCCAATAGACGGAATTAACATGTGGCAAGCGTTGTCGGGTAACCTGGACTCTCCTCGCAAAGAACTAGTTATCAATATAGATGAGAAGGCTCCGTATGCTGCAATTAGAGTTGGAAATTTAAAATACGTCAATGGTAAATATATGGTATTACGTCAATGGTAAAATACGTCAATGGTATTACAAATAATTAATTATTATTTGGTCTACACAAAAGGATCATTATTTTCCATTATTTGGGAATTATCCAACAATTTTACTTATCCGACAAAACATAGATCCCATTTAGGCCGAACAATCAGGACTATTTGTATAACATAGTTTACATGGATGCCTATTGTCATCTTTGAAAGACTATTTGTTAAAAAAATCTTTACGTCATTCAGTAGCAAGCAAACTTCAAACCTTACATTTTCACTTCGGGATCTAACCATAGGCGAGCGTAGGGCACCAGACTGGGGAGGTGAGTGTCTTTCTGTACAAGAAAACATTTCACATAAAAATTACGATTTTCAGCATCTGGTATCTACTTGATAAGAAAATTGTTCATTTCTTAAATTAATTTTATACAGGTCGTTGTATTCACAATTCTTTAAGAGCGTCTTACGAACTTAAACTTTGAAAGTACATGTTTCTTACTGAACTATAAATGCAATTGTCAGCATGTTAGTTTGCATGTACTCTTACATTACAAAAGATGGTTCAAGGCAGGAACTTAAAGAGCAGAATTCACATACAGTCTTTGCTCTAAAAGTTCCAGGACTGGCGCTGTAAAAATATAAAATATTCAACTTACCAACTAAATGGTCCTTAGTTCCCTTTGCAATCGAAGCACGGGTTGCAATGTTTTTAAAGATTTCGGAAGTAGCTTTACAGAAATTCTTCTGGTATACTATTTAGGATTTAGGTTATCAATTTGCGGCCTAGCTTCAATGTTCCTTCTCCGGCTTCCTAATCTCATAGCCTTGAGATAAGAGTTTCCCATGTTTCTGCCTTCCATAACTCTCCACGAAACTTAGCATTCACTAGCTGTTAAACTTTCACATACATTTTCACCAACACAAATTCCACCGTTGAAACAGACAGCGTGTTGCTAGGTTGCAGAACGCACAATCTATGACTAAATTAAATCTACCAAAATAGCTGTAACTAAACTGCTTCTTGAATATGGACTTAATCCTAGAATTTTTATGACAATTGTTGTATAGTGCTTACAAAATAGCCCTTCAATACTACTCTATACTCATATTAAATTTCATAAAACTTAGCATGTAACGTAGAATATGTTCATCTAGTAAAGAATTTCGGCAACATTCGTCATTCTGATGAAACAGGGGATTTGAAAATGTTAACCACATTCATCAGCAGAGACGTTCGCTGCAAGTTCCCCTTCAGAGTATAATATTGGGTCATTATATATCGCAGTTTTGCTCTTACTTATGTCATCTTGGAAAATATTCTCTCGTACGAACAAATACCAGTTAGTAACAGGTATTAAACTGTTTTATCACTTAAAAAATGCATAAATATCAAATAGTTCTATCGGTTGTTTTCAGCCACTTTATCCACTTTAAATGTGCATGTATCACAGCACTAGAATAGTCACACTTCAGCAAGTAGCTCTGGTGCAGATATTTTGAATTGGGATGAAATTGAGATCACCTTCACTTAGATTTCTCGGTTTTCTAACTGAGTTTAACATTTCTATAGTCTCTTTGTTGAATCGAGCATTAATATAACTTACCAAGTAGGAGTATAGGATCAGAACTTTCATTTCATGCTCCGCATGTGGTACCGCAATGCAGCAGTCTTAATAATAAGCAAAACAATAAAGCAGTAACTAAGGAATATGGATCCTTTTCTGAAAATACTAAGAGCAAGAATTAACCATATTCGTTTAAATGAGCATATGAATCAAATACGGCTTTAAAATACTAGAGACCGAGGCTCAGAGGTAGAGCGTTGACTTAGCCTTCGGAAGATCGTGGGTTCAGTCCCAGCGGCCGACCATTTTGATCGTGGGTTTTCCCCAGTCACACCAGGCAAATGCCGGGATTGCAGTTCAAATTAGGACTGTCCAACACCTTTCCGCATCCTATCCCCTCCGTTATCCCGGCCTGAGCCATAGATGCCTGAAGGTCATAAATAATTTAAATTTCTATTAAAGTACTAGAAAATGTGAATGCGGGTAAACAGTTAAAAACTTTCTTCATATCTTAAGTTTTCCATCACGCTCTCCTGAAAGCCCTAAATAAAACAAAATTACCAAAATACCTAATCTATCAATTCACAAATACTACATATGATCTTGTAACTCAGGAAAGATATGCACAAATAAGGATTAAGAAAGGTCAATATCTCTGCAGAACTTCCTCTCCTGCTTGATCCTTAAAGGAAAATAAACCATAAAAAATAATAGGACATACCAGTAGCATTCAGTGAGTGTAAAGTTATTAAATATTAAAGTCATCTTCATAGAAGTGCGTCGATCTCACATTGCACTGTCTTAAAATGACTACTTTGAACAAGGAATGTTAATGACTTTATTCAAAGAAACAGTTATATATCAAGTGAATCGTCAATATGCGGCAATAAGGGCCAGCGCTATGGGACATAATTTTTGGAGTCCGCAAGGGAAAAGGAAAAATGTTTAAAAATGATTATGAATTAACGATTAGAATTTCAAACTGTATTGGTGCCGATGAAAGCTAGGTAAGTAAGTAAGGTATCCCTGTCAGTAAAATGACGTTAATATACGAAGCGGATATGCAATCGAGATTATAGATATGATTGCTAGGGAGAGTTGTTAGTCGAAAATAAGTAGTTGAGAGTTAGATGAACTTTCAGAAAGGTTATTGTTCTTCGAAGATCATTGGTTTATGGCGGATGTTGCTGATTTTGATATACATGTACGATAGTCAGTAATTGATATACTCCACCTTAATCTAATCGAAACTAATGGAATATTGACGGGATGGAATAAGTTTGGACAGACAAGAAACTCAATTTTGCAACAAGGGATGTTTACTGACAATAGAATTAAGGAGAGATATTAGCAGTTTCAATAGAAGCTACAAAAAGCATCATTGTGTGATATGGCACTTATGTAACATACAGTGGACGCGAAACGATTCTACAATTTTGTAAATATGCGAAATTACATCGAAATCGAGGGAAGTGTTCTGCAGATATTAAAAAAATAAAAATTCACGAAACTTGCGCGTTTGCTGTACAACCACAAAATTACATTTGAATCTTCCTAATTATAAAAGGACTTCACTCTCACAGATTTTTACTAAGATTACTTCTTTGTACATTCAATGGTTTATGGAACGAGGGACAACACACGCAATGGCACACATTCCGTTAGAGTCCTTGAACACTGTTTCAAAATCTTGAAAACGTAGATTATTAGAATACAGGATTTCGAATCGATACTTTTTTATTTATTTATTAAATTCCCAGATTCTGCCTGAAGGTAATTTTACACTGTAGGAATTACTAATCGAGACGTCGATGGGAGGACAATATTAGAAGATATCTTCGAGAAGTAGATGTTTGTTATGAAAACTGGCTTCACATTGCCCAGGATAGAGTCCAATGGCGGACTTTGTTACTGCGGCGATGAACTTACGAGTTCCAAAAGCCATAGAGTTAGTTAGGAATTAATAACAGAATCCATAAATAGCTACTAATAAGAAGGCAAACAAAAACAAAAGTATAATAACGAAAACTGAGAATAAAGTCGATTAAAGTATAACATAGTTTAAGAGACGGCGAATGACGTGTAGACAATCTAGAAAGGAGCCCACACTGGGTAATGAATAGATAGATTAGACCAGTCCGTAGAGGAAGAGTGTACTGAGTGTCTCCAAAGTTAAGCAACCCGCTTTTTCATAGTACGTACCGACATTTATATTATTAATATAAAACACACAGATCATCGTTCTTGCGTTCAAATATAGCCCTGTATGTTAGATTTTTTAACACATTAACGAACAAACCGTCCTTCAAGCACGGATGTAAATATGTTGGAAGAGGCAAAAAAATTTTAATTTACAAACAGTGAATTTTCCTGCACAAAACCGATTCATTTAACTATTTGCAATATTTCACTGTGTCACAAAAGAATCTGCACGGTTGCTAAGCGAACACGATAAAGAAACATCACATTTAAAAGCTTACATGCTTTGTGTAGTGCTATAAGTAGTGTATAGTTTATTATAAATTCTATGTAAAATGACACAGAAACATTTGAGTATTCTGGTCGCAAAACTCGTTATATTAAAAAAAAACTTAAAATGAGGTATAGGTACCGCTGCATTCTTCATATTTGAACCTACGATAATATTGAAAAACTTATTATCATTTTTATCTTTTTAACGAGAAAACTAACTCCTGGTAAAAAGCCTGCAAATGCATTCTTTTTTTATTTATTTATTTCTGGAAAAAGTGCCAGATTGGACATAACGAGTTTGTAACCGGACGACTTAATTGTAACATTGTTCTACGAATATACCCACATAGCAACATGACGTCCCAGGGATATCTGACGGATCTCCTGGCAGGATATCGGGACGTCCGTAGGACGTCCTGTTTAAGTCCCGTTTACATCCATGGGACGTATAGTTATAATTAATTAAATAATAATAATAGTAAGGTCGATTTAATTTATAGAAATTCTAGGTAGGTAATCCCGCACGGCTTTCCGGGGGACATCCAGGAGACACCCATACGGGATGAACTGTTTGTATTGCCCACAGAGTTATCGCACGGACGTCCTTAGGACATCGCTATGGGAGCAGGACCATTCTGACGGTAATGGGATCTAAATGGGACGTCCCAGGGATGTACTCTGCTATGTGGGTATTGAACTAATATTAAAAGCTGTATTCGATAAAAGTTGCATTTTCTTGTTGAAATCGTTTATAGCGTCTTTTCTTTGATTTTCTATGCCTAAAACTGGGATATAGCTCTCTTGTCTCTTGATTGAAAATGTTGAGCTATTTACTTTGGTGTAAAATATTACATATTAAAACATTCCTGTGCATTTTACAGAATGTTACATTTTTTTAATTTTGTTTTTTTTAGGAACACTTGCTTATGGTTTGCTAGATCGGTGGTATGACCCACCTAACGATGCCGATAGCCCACCTTACGATACAAATGCAGTACTCACATCTAAGGTTGCTAAAGCTCTGGAAACTGTTGGTTCACGCTTACAGAAAAGAATTTCACATTTACGATTTAAAGCTCAGATAACCTGTGGAGAAAAAAGATCAGATTTTCCATTGTGTTTACCATTGAAACAACCTTGTCTATTTGACTTGGTGAAAGATCCCTGTGAATATAACAACCTTTATGGAGTTCATCCTCAAACTAAGTTCATGGAGTCACTCGTGCAAAAGTATTATGAGTCTTTGGTTCCCGCTTCAAACAAAGAAGAGGATCCAGCATCGAATCCAGCACTTTGGGATGACACTTGGACATTTTGGAAAGATAGTGAACTATGACTATGAAACATCAAGGAACTTACCTTAAACTTCTTACTTTTCACTTTGAAGTTTGAACTTAATTTTTATTTCTGCCATTTCATTATTTCTGTTATGAATTACCGGATTTCTCTTAAAGACGTTAACAAATAGATGTCCTAATGATACAAATGTAATATAGTATGCAAATAATAAGCCTATTGTGTAATGGCCAACATTACACCCTAATCCAGTTCTGTACTGAGTCATTTTACGAGAGGTTAGATCCACAACTGACAACTTGGGTAAGATCGACATGCAGTATGAACTTTCTTGTTAGTGTGTGTGTATTTGTAGGATATTACCTTGATATCCATTTAAACTTCAGATAATTTTCTGATACAGTTACCCTGCAAACAATTCTGACGTGTTATTATGTAAAACTTTTCGATCCCAATTTGCGACCACTGACGGGCTAAGTACTGAGAGGGCGACAAGAAGTCGAATACCGGTGACGCCAGCTATTCTCGCTTAGGTTTCCCAGGTTTTTTCCTTAAGTCGAACCAGACGAATGCTGGAGTGAAAGTTGAACTTTAGACGCTGGCGCTACCGCACACACGCATTTCTACATGGTAATAGCGAAGGAAACAGACGTTATCGTCAATAGTCTTAAGTGGATATAAGATCGAGACATGTGAAGTTGCGATATAGTTTGGAACTTTACGGGTCGTCGTTCTAGATTCGGCTGCTTCAATCACGAATACTGTATATAGTAAAAAGTGTATCTCATTTCCATGAAGCAAAATATAGCTTACGAAGATTCTGCAAAAAATACGCATAAGCATTTCTACTCCACTACACCATATTGAAGAGAAAAACTTTAATTATAAACACAAAACTTTATTTCAGTTTATACAACGCTAAACAATTTAAATACAGAAAAAAAGACTCTCATGTTGATAGTAAAAAAATTAGAATTACTCAAAAGTTTCTGATTATCATGTTTTTTAATGTTTAAGGCCTTGGCTCAGGGCGTCTAATGATAATGTAACTATTTTAGAGAAGAATTTGTGGATTGTCCTAGTGCAGTGTTAGTTCCAGGTATCTGTAAGGAAAATTAATTAAATCAGATGTTGATTTTACATCAAGTTTTCGAATTTTGAAGTATTTTTATATGCAACATAAACTTTTCTGATTTTGTGAAGTTTAAGACCAACACTGGTTGGTTTTTGAAACATGTGCTTAAATAGATTCAGCTGGAAATGTAAGATAATGTGCAAAATACCTGTTTCTAGTTCAAAGACAAGAGCTGAAGAGAACTTTAAGTTCGTGGGCTTTGGAAGTATTAGAAAGTACCTGCAATTGGAACATGAACAGAAACTTACTATTATATATATATATATATATGAGCTCCTGCGTAGCCTAGTCGGTAGCGCGCTCGACTTCAATGCGAGCGGTCCCGGGTTCAATTATCGGTGGGGGCTCAAAAATTTCGGTGTTGACCCAGCATCGGGAGGACAATTGGGGAGCTGCTGTGAATAAAAGACAGTGGCGATCACAGTGAGAGCTTCGGCTCTCCTCTCCCAACCCGTCTGGTCAGCGTGGTAGCAGTAGACCAACTCCTCCCTTCGGGGAGAGGCCTCATCCACTAGTGGATTGAATATGGCTGTGATTTATTATTATTATTATATATATATATATTCTAAACAGGATTCAAACTAGTTTGAACTTGAATTTAATCCCACAAACTTCGTGATTACATGTTCATTGCCACTATACATAGTGTAACAGTTAAATAACAAGACTGGCACTACAGCAAAAACGAAAAGAGTAATCGTAATATTCTTTCAAGCAATGCCTTGACAAGCTATTTCCAACTTGACGCTCTGTGACGTCATAGTTTGATTAATTGCTTCTTAGTAGGAAAGCAGGTAAACATTACGAAGCATAATGGACCACGTAACCCGCACATCCCTTCTCTGCTCTCACTGTTTCCTACGAGAGAGAGAGTGTTCTCCGATGTCATACATCGACCAGTTGGAAATCACACGAAATGAGCGATTTCATGTTCTGATCAAAGTGGTAGTGAAATATGTTGGAAATAAATAACCTTCTTTTCTAAAAGAATATATTACTTTCCCAGTTGAAGTATGTTCAGCGTGTGCAACACATTAAAAAAACATACAATATATGTTTAGAAATGTAGCGAAAACAACAGCTAGTGTTTTGTGACTAATATTTGATGCTCAATTGTATCTTATGTGGTCCTTAAAAAAAAAAAAGTATGCATACTACCATAAACCGCCATTATTTACCTGTAAGATGACTTAAAGAAAGCAATTTGGTTAAGAGGTGGCCAAGGGCCAGCTTTAACTCGTCAACATGATGGAATTAGACAAAACGGGAATATTTTTGGGTATAAATAAAATAGAAATGAGGACGAAATGGAAGTTCAGAAGAAGAAGGTAGTTGAAATCAATTATTTCTAAAATCACTCAACCGAAAATAATTTTTCAATGTTTAAAATGTAAAAATTGAGTACATGAATCATGTGACGAAGCTAATGACAATTATAATATGTCTATGTGTGACCTTTTTGCATAGAAAATAGCCTAAACTTCAATCTGGATTACAATCAGGGGATCTTGTTGTTCTATGTTTATAGTTCAGCCAATTACAAAGATTATTGATTTCAGTGAAAAGAATAATATAGGGCTATAAGTGGCTCATTACTAATATTATTCTAAATTACGTTTAGAATTCCGATTAATTATTTTATACTTTTTACTTTTAATCGTACTTAATTTTTTTAATATGGATATATGTTTATTTTTTATTTCATTTTCAGTAATTTTTGAATTTGTAAAATTTTAAAGCACATTCTAAAAAATACAAGGCCTTTCAAGGCAGTCTTAGCCTTTAATATAAATTAAAACCTTCACATTCATCCCTTATTTCGCCCCCAATAACACACTTAAATATAGTTTGTTTTTTCTTGTCAGATTTTTATAAGTGCTCCGATAGCTGCTGAACATTTGATATCAAATTATAAATTATTTTCTTGTAGACCTAAATTAACTCTTACTGCTACCGGATAAAGCACTTCTTCCAGAAAAGCATTTTCTCAGAGAAAATCTTCTGGAAAATGAAAACTTGAACTACAGCAAAGAATGAAAAAGGTTTGAGAAGTACTAAGGTAAAATTTTACATTTGCAGGGACTTGACATGTTGTAGGAAATACACAAGTCACTACAAGCCTTCCAATTTTCTGCTACTTTATCTTATGCCATAAGCATTAGCTGGTTCTACTGTCAACGTGAGGTATTTATCCGCTTATTCCTTCGTACAGTTAACAATGCTAAAGCTCTTAACATATCGCGGGTAAAATCCGTGTCCGTCTTTGCTGCTTGCTTACAAGTAACTGTCATTCCCTGCCTAGATCGTAGCACGTTAGACATCCAGGCATACTTATAATATGTTTAGTTAAAATTGGTTCGTATAACTCCTATACTTAGTTTGTATATCAGTACCCACGTAATATTATAAACAAAAGACTAATGTAAAGATTAATAACTCATAGACAACTATTCTCAAGACACGAAGTACTCAATTTCACTATCCAACAATAACAAATTAACTTAAGAACTTAAATAAATCGAACACATTTTGGAAGATAATCGATATATTGTAACGCCTAGGATAAAAAATATATTTCTTAAGGAGTGCATTTGCTGTTCTTAGAATATGTAATGTCTTTGTTATGATGGATGTATAGCTTTTCCACCCATCAAAACAACATAATGTCGTTTATCTGTAGTTCGTGAATCCATTTTTTCACTGGAACTAGGTACAAAAGCACTTATGTTAGGGTTAAAGTGATTTAATATTTAAAAGTTTTTAACGATTCTAAGTTTACTTACGGAGTCCTTCAATTTGTTCTTGCACCAAATGAACCCTTTTTAGTCTCCTGAATCGTCTCCTTTGTTGCTAGTACCATTCTACTTGCTCACCCACGTTGTCAAATGTACACATGCAATCTTGTTTGTTGTAATGCAGAAACATATTTTTTTTTAAAGTTATGTAAAAATAGTGTGTAATTAAGTTTTACTAAACGTTCAATAAAATTAATTGTGACTATATAGAATTTATATACAAGATTAACAGTAAACGTGGAAATAGTGAATTGATGAAATGCTTATCACATGTCCCAATAGACATTTTATTTCTCTCAGAGTCTGCCTATTAACCTCGCAATGTTAAGTAATTTAAATCAACGCAAATTAAATGCTGTTATAATTTCATAAGAAGAGGAATTACTGAATGCAATACAAAAAAATGACAATAAACATAAAAACTGCCTGAAATGAATGAATACAAAGTATGATTGATATACAAACATACAGAAGAGTACACGCACACTAAGAAAAACCCGAAGAGCAAAATATACAAGTCGAAGCAAATCTAGGATAAAAGTTTCTACTTCTAAATTCTGTAAAATACGAAATCAACGTGAATTGGAAAGCAAATGTATAGGACAACAACAAAAACAGGATTGAGTTCATGTATACGAATCAGAAAGACTAGTACACGAAAGATGTAGAACTTGTTTGAAGGGGTGCATGATGTCGCGTCTAAGGCTCAAATTAGGTCAGCAACAACAACCTTCGTTTTGCAGGTCAGCCCCTAACGGAG
This sequence comes from Lepisma saccharinum, assembly GCA_022664845.1. Lineage (NCBI taxonomy): Eukaryota > Metazoa > Arthropoda > Insecta > Zygentoma > Lepismatidae > Lepisma > Lepisma saccharinum. Next base: position 45,707 of record JAGDQP010011369.1, read on the forward strand.
CGGAAGACCCAACCTTAATACAGAGCTAAGGGAACTCCAAACTGTACTTAGCATCGGACTTGGTTCTTATTTTTTGCATAGAAAATCAGAAATATAGATCAGCTTCAATTTGTCAAACTTCTACTATAATTGCCTAACACGTCAAATTACTCCTGCAAATCTAACTTAACTCTTTCCCATTCATTCCCTTATAATAGTAGTTCTTTTCTTTCAAATATTTGATACGTAATTATTTATATTTTCAGTTTCTTTCTTCATTTATTTTTTAACACATCATAAACTTAAATACACTTCGTAGAAACATTATTCATATTATCATTATATATTAACGTAGATTATTCAATTATTTAAATGTAGTTCTTTCTTCACCAAAGCTAATCTTTCACAAACTAATCAGGCCTTACAGAAACACAACTCCTATTATAATGGATCGATTAACAAAATGAAGCTGGATGACTGAATAGTTCGAAATTCTTAATCGTGCATTTTTAGATAAAAAGAAACTAATAGACAGTAACTGAAATTAAAATTAACCTTTAAAATAAACTGAGCTTATAATTAATCATTCCATCTAACCTATTCAATCTACTTGCTACTCAAAGAAAACTCTCGAGTTTTCAGTATTAATTAAAAGAAATTCAAATTTTATTAGGAAACTTACATATCTTAACAATAATATCAATGCTCGATATATATTTCAAATTAATTATCAACATAAGAAAATTATCTTCACTTGGTTATGTCAAAATCACTTCAGAATAAATTTACATAATCAAATAAAATTTCTTCAAATTTTCAATCATGCACTGATTTAATTAGGATTTAAGAATATTAATAAATAATAGTTTTAAATAGCTTATGCAATAGCACTTTGAGAGGCTAGGTAAAATTCAACAAGATAAATACTTTTCTTCGTTAAAATCTTATGCTCAAATTAATCAAATATCATTTCAAAATAATTATCATAAAAAGCTTTATTATTTTATTACCTCTTAACAGTATTTATGTTCAATAAATTTCCTTTTCTCTATGATTAGCATTATTTCACTTATGGCCTAAATTTAAAAGATGATACGCTTTCTTCAAGTTAGAATTCACAGTAGCATTAAGAATTCGCAGATAGGAAAAACTAATGAAAGCAAACCTGTGAGAAAACATCTTCCTTCAAGTTTAGCTAAATCAAAATTTATCTAAACAAAATCCTAAAAGAAAATGTATACATAATTCTCCAAAGGTAAAACATTAACGTAGTTAAGATAGCCCAACATGGTAAATATAACGCAGTGGGAAGGAAGATGTGGACGTCCTACTAAACAAGATTTAAGCTATAATCATGAAATTATTAACACAACATAAAATAAAGCACTTCATAATCAATAGTCACGACTTCTACGCAAATTTCCTTCGATAACTTTTTTCGGACATCAAACCTTGGACATATTTCCTACTCTGGACATATTTCCTACTTTTAGAAGAAAATCTCATAGTTTTTGAAGATAAAATTCTCCATCCCAATACTCGAGCAAAGTAGAAAAGGTCTTCACATCATAAAATCCACGATTAAATCGGATCATATCGGAAAACTATCGAAAAGATAAAATATTCTCGGTACGCACACGTACTTTCGCCCACCCATCACCAGGATAAAACTCTGAAAAACTATCTCTCAACGTTTCTATAGTAACAACTAAATAAAAGGAACAAAAAGAAAGGTTAAGGAACTATTTTGTTTAGAAAAATGTTTAAAATAACTCGAATGAAAATGAAATGATTAAAATCATTCGATAATTTCTACAAATTTAATAATAACTTTATCCTTTTTCTTAATTAGTATTAATTGAACAGAAAAAACGAACTTTTCATCCAAAATATAAAAATAAACAAGCTAAATTGGAAACGTTAGTAAGGAAAAAAATGAGACAAACTTAAAGTAAAAAGGTAATTTGATTGGTCACAAAATTAAAAAAAACTTTACCATTTATTTTATTAATACGCAATTTCTTAGTAATAAAATAAAATGGTGAACTATACTTATGTAGCAGCAAAACGAGTCTGCTACATGTTTTAATCATGAAACCGTAAAGCGTAAACAATAATTATTATTGCGAAGCCTAATTCAGCATGAAAAGACGTAGATAAGAAGAAAAATAGAACTATAGAAGAAAGAAAAATGAATAACCTCTTTGACGGAATTATATGCAATTATTTGAATGTAGCAAAACTAAAAGAACAAAGTTGTCATAAATTATTACTACTAGAATCAAAGAAATTATATTAGTACTGTTTCTAAAACTCCGTGACATGAAAATGGTAACATTTAGAGTTTTATGTTTTACGCTTAAACAAAATGAAGCTCTAAACGGCTGAATAGAGAATCATGAAGATAATTTAAATCAACATTTCTCATACTTTCCACTCACGTGTACTCCTATTAGAAGAATTTCCAGGAACTCTTATGTCTATTTTAAAAGGACAAATGTGTAGTGATAAGAATTGTAATTGTTGTAAATGGAATAAATATAAGAATCAACCCAAGTCAGAAAAAAATCTTTTATTGTCTGTTGCTACATTACGATGGTGGAAAGAAAGGAAATCAATTGTGCCGCTGTGAGATTCTTAAATGTTCCGTACGTAGTTACATTAAATTTCCTTCATTCCAATTCAATCTTTAATGAAAATTATAAGAAATTAAAGGCTTATTTCCAAGAAATATTTTAAAAAATGAAAGTAGTTACTGCACTGATTAACCTAACTATGGTTATAGATATAAACGTATAGTGGAATATATCCCGAAAGTAAAAAAAAAAAATCATTTTACATGTATAATAATCTAAAGATACAGTCCAGTTTCGGCTATTTTACACTGTATATATTTAACAACAATAACAACAAAAGGAAGGATTTTGCACGGAATTAGATCTGACCTTATTCAAGATACTATACCATTATTTGCATTGTGGGACCAGGGGAAAACCAGGAAAATCCTCCGTCATGATGGCCGGTACCGGGAATCGAACCCGGGACCTCCCGATTACCAGACGAGTACTCTACTGATGTCAGTGCAATTACAACGATACTTTATCTGTTGTTTAATCTTTACTGATCCGCAAGCATTTTTTTCTCTATGTTTGACCTATGTTCAGACAAAAATGGGACAAAGAACTTAATAATACAAATGTGAGGTTGTAATTTCTGTTATGAGGCTATTCACTTTGTTTAAGCAGTGTCTTCTCAAGAATGACAAAACTTTTCAAAATTTTTCACATTTTCAGTTCGATACTGAAAATGCTATTAATTTTGAAAAGTCTTGAACTACACGACGTGGAAAAGTTGTGAACTACATCATATTCTGTAGTTACAAATTATTACAGAAATTGAAAATCTTAATTTGTTGGTAGCGGCAGCTACTTCAAATTAACTTTATTTTTTGGAGTTTTTGTCCTTCATCGTACTTCAGTCGACAAACATAAGTATATCTCCACAGCATAGCGATTTTCTAGCTTAAGGAATTCAACTGTGATGCACAATGAATTGATAACTTTTTCATAAATATGATAGAACATTGTAAGATAAAATACAGCACATCCAACCCATCACAGAATATTCAGCATATTTTTCTATCCCATTTTGATACCGATGTGCGTGAAATATCTCTGAGTATTTGGGATGGAATAAGCAAATTTTCAGCTTATCATTTTGAGAATATTAGTAGTATATCAAAGATTGGAATCTTCTGAATATGTCGAATGGCAACACGTTGAAACCACACCTCTTACGACTATTCCACATTCGTCATAGGAGCTCAAATGAATGTACTCTAGAGTATTAGAACATGCATCTTTCGTAATAACATATTGGATCATAACATTCTACATTTCAACATTGCACGATAAACAATTTTGTTTGCATATTATAACAAATGCAAATTACTTAATTACCGAAAAGCGTACTGAGAAACATGAAATCTCAGTTATATAACATTAACATTATTTATTCCACATTTAGTGTAGCAACACATAATATTTCTTTCGTTGAAACATTTTAAACATAGTTACATCAAACTTTGTTATCCAAGTCTCTACCAGACGTTTGGTTACAAAAGCAATACATTTCCTTAAAAGGGGTTCTTCTTTACAAGTTATTTTGTTAGATACAAAGAAAAACCCCGTAACTCGAAGATAATGAATTATCACTTCAGCAAGAAATAGACCTGAGTCTGTAAGCAAGCGTTTCATAGTCATACTCAGATTAACAGTTACATGTTATTTTCCAAGTCTAGTTCACAAGAATAAAACGTATGGTTACATATCAATGGAATACTACGTCCAATGAAATTGAGAGGCATACTACGTCCAAGAAACAGAGCGTACACCAAGCCGTTCATATGGATGTAAGATACGTGCAACATAATACTGCACGCAACAACATCGCTTGCAGCATATAACTTATATGGGGGTAATGTATGTACAGTTACTTACAAAAGTAAATGGAGGTTGGAACTATAACAAATAGTAGCATTTTCGTCCAGGAGAATTGTTGCGCTGTACGTCTCATAGTTAGACAACCAACATGACAGTTCAAATATGGCATGCCAGGATATTCCTCCATTTGGAGCGCGAAATTATGTTATTTTGTTAGACATGTTCAGCATCATGTAGAGAACCGGGAGATACGTGGGCAAAAATCAAATCCTTGTCTTATTCAAACACGCACCCACACACACACACACACACAAACAGACAGACAGAGAGAGACAAAATACATAGAAGAAAACCGGAAAAGAGAGGAGAAAACAAGGAAAGAAGGAAAGAAAAATGACGCAAGACATGGAAATAAATGAAATTTTAAAGCTAATGAATATACAGTTTCCGTCTCTTTCCCCTGTCCTATCTGTCTTGTGCTTTTCTCCCGGTGTGGGATAAATCTCAGTGGCTATCACGAACATCATTTACTGCACTCAATTCCTAGAAGAAAATATTTGGAAAGCCGTTCGTGGAATCGATCCAGAGACCTTGTGAACAAGAGTCTGACACCCTGATCATAACATATCACACACACACCATACCATACCATAACATATGTGTTGTTAAATCAGCCATTAAACTCGCTGCCTTCAGTGGTTCATTTAGATATATCCTAGATTTCAGAACTATCTTTCAAGAAAGTAAATTCCATTTGCTGTCGGCGTGCTTATTCGAAAATCCAAACCGGTAAGAGTTAAAAGAAATTTATTAGAAATACTGCTTTCAAAGTGTTTTTGGAAGAAGTGGGTGATGTAAACGGTTGTGGATTTAAGTACAGCACCGAGAGCACCAGTTGTCAGCTACCTAGTGTGGCGTATTGGTATAACGCTGGCTCACGAAATAAAAAGAAAATGGGTTCGACCCTCGGCGGGCGAGATTTTTCTTCTTTTTTTCTCAAAAAACATATTTTTGAAAGTTTAAATTTATTATTAATAATTCCTTTCTTGCACTTTCAAGATTATTTTTAAAAGTGCAGTTATTTTTTTTAAAATTTAAGATTTTTTATTCTTCTTGTCTTAAAAATATTTTTCCTAGTTCAAATCTATTATTAACAATTGCTTTCTTCCATTTGTCGTAGATTATATAAAACTAGTGACCATAGGTTAGCGAAGGTTAAGTAAGGTCAACTTCGGTTCAAAATAAATTTCGATCTGGTTGTACGAACCTGACTTTAAATAACTCCCGCTAACCCATGGTAACTAAAAATGCAACTCGGGGGAGGGGGGGGAGCGCAAGCCTCTGTTAGCAATGGATATAAGTAAAAGTGCTACATTGCATATTCCCACCGCTGACTGGGGACTGAGCCCAGCTCTCTTCCTACACACCGTGCCCCCTTTCACACTTCGCGGACCTGGTTTACATATATATATATCCGAACAAAAACACCAGAGGTGCAAAAAGTGGAGCCAAGTTCTTTAGCCCTAAAAAGGTGTGAAATGGGAGACGGATGAGCCAAGTTCCTTGGTGACAGCATATAACAGGAACAAAGGAACTTGGCGCGAGCTGGCAAAAGCCTTAGGGTTGGGGGCGGTGGACGTAGTGGGTTTTAGGATCCCTTATAGCTTGAGGATCATGAACCTTGCCACCTCGCGCCAAGTTTCTTTGTTCCTGTTATATGCTGTCACCAAGGAACTTGGCTCATCCGTCTCCCATTTCACACCTTTTTAGGGCTAAAGAACTTGGCTCCACTTTTTGCACCTCTGGTGTTTTTGTTCGGATTTCACAGCTTTTTGTACGTATATATACTCGCTCGCTCGGCCTCGTTTAGGTCCTCGCCCCCAACTTCGAGGTTTTGGGTACTTACGCCCCTTTATCGTAACCACTCTCCAGGACACTGTACTTCCATGTTGCAAATTTTTTCCCATACCTACCACCCGTGGAAATGAGATATTTATTGAAACATAGGGAAGCTTTGCCATATTTATTGTAAGCTACTTGTGATGATACAGCAAATTTTCTTCCTGCTTGCGGCCCTAAAATCCACCACCACCAACCCTAAGACTCGAACATCATCTGGTGTTTTGCTCGGATTTCACAGCTTTTTATACGTGTATATATATATACTGGGTTCGCCTCGCTGGGTGTGCTGCCCCAGAATTCCGTGTGCGCCCCAACTTCAAATTTTTAGGGCTACGCCCCCTTTATTGTGATCAGACTTTCTGGGGACAGCGCCCCATTGTGTGCAGACCTTTTCCCATATCGCCTCGGGGGCTGCACGCTCATAGCGGTGGTTTGATCCATTTATTGAAACATTTTCGTGATGGTACACCATCATACCAAATTTCGTTTCTCTAGCTTCAGTGGTTTGGAAAATGGTATTTGGGCGGCTATGTTCAATTAAAGAAAGCGATTTTTAAAAAGTTTTCTTACATTTCCGTTACCTACTTATGATGGTACACCTTCATACCAAATTTCGTTTCTATAGCTCGAATAGTGTGGAAAAAGTTTTTTGTGCGGCCATTTTGATCCAAGTTAACAACTTTTTCAAAAATGTAAATTATTCCTAAACTACTGTTGTTAATACACCTTTATGCCAAATTTCGTATCTCTAGTTCAAATGGTCTGGAAAATGGATTATGAAGTCAGCCATTTTGGATTCAAAATGATGTCTTTGCAGATATTTTGTAATCTACTAGTGATGATATACCGTCATACTTCGAAATTTCATATTTCAATTTTTAACATCTTTTTTCTTACAGAACCTAAAAATCGCTGATTTCACAATAAACTCTTGTTCCTGTATAGCATGCTGACGTTTTGTGACACGCGGAACTCGGCTGCATGCACTGCCGTACGTGTTGATACTCCCCTCGATTCGCTCGCGTCGCTGCGCCAAGAATCCCACGGCAGGCCGCGCATCGAACTTGAGGAGTTTGGAGGAACTGCGTCTTTTTATCACAACCAGAATCTGCAGTGCACTGCGCCACATGATGCAGATAT
>JAGDQP010011370.1:0-13116 GCA_022664845.1 Lepisma saccharinum
TTATTATTATTATTATTATTATTATTATTATTATTATTATTATTATTTCGAGTTATTTCGGTCTTCGGATACTTTTTCTCAAGCTTTCTTGTGACCTAAATCCTAAAGTGTTCTGCAACCAGGCAAACACCATATCGTTGCAGGCTAGTATTTATTTTAGAATAAAGAAGTTCATATTAAAAAATATATTAAAATATGCTTTTAAAATATAGAAATAGATAAAAGTGACAATAGAATATTGTATTGTTACCCGACTTACGTCGCTGTGCATATTTTTATGATTGTATGGCGTCGGGAAATTAGTTAAATTAACGTTGCCAGATTTGAGGACACCACAAACCATTGAGAATTAAAGAAAAAAATGTAAAAAAACTGAAAGTTTAGTTTCCTCTAGATTAAACTATCGGGTAAATGAAGTTAATTGTTCCCTCTTGTGTCTGGCTTCAGATACTAACTTGATTTATAATGCAATCGATCACTCCTGCATGATAAATTAGAGCTCACAGGATAATACGATATGCGTTCCATTTTAGTTATTTCTTTCTTTCTTGGTTCCTTACAGGCGTGTATTTTTCTTTCACAACAATTTTACTTGCTCAGCAACCAACATCAGTAACAGCAAAAACAGCAACTACGTAGGCTACGCAGCCTCCGTAATCCATTCTGTGAAGTCGTGGATTTTGGAGTGTCACTGGGAAGGCACTCGGATTCGGATTGGAATTCCACTTTCGGGCATCTTGCCTGAGGTTTTTGATGGCTTATTGATACCAGGCGAATTCCGTGATGGTATCCTAAGAAAGGCCCTGTACGCTACCTTCTCCATCACTTTCCCGGTAAAATGATTGTCGAGGGACGTCATTTCTCAGACATATCACGGGCTAAGACCAGAACTTATAAATGATAATTAGATAAAGTAATTTTAACGTCCCTGGCTAACAGTTATCCACTAGATGCTGCTGACGTGGCACCACGTTGGGTGCCAATATATATAATGGTCCTCAAAGCTACCCCAAGCTATCTTATACAGTTTTACCAATGCTCCGGTTTTGGCGTGGGATTATCCGATGAGCTGAAAGGCAAATGATTATTTTAGTAGGTAAATGAGAGGGGAAGAGAGCAAAGGAGAACTCCTACCTGCCTGCTGAAGGCGACCTGGAGTTCATAATAAGCGTCTACGTGCCTGCTGAAGACGAGCCGAAGTTTCTATTGGAATGTTGTGAATGAAATTCCACTTTCATGTTTGGCAGGAAACACTCCTCAGCAACACAACACAGGGATAGACTGAAGTCACACGACTAAAGTTACAAACTCTGTATACGTCCAGCAGACAGACTGGGGTATCCCAGACAGTCAGGAGGCAGTGTGTTGTTGAACAGGGTCGTATGAAAGTGCACCATAGTGAACACGCAACTGTGAGTGATTTTTCTTTATGAATTCAAACTGGGGTATTCTACGGGGTGACACAACATTGCAAAATAAACCCCGTGGTCAACCATTAACACCATGTTCGGATGAACTGCCCAGGAACACCATGAAAGCGGCCCTCGGGAATATGTTCGTGTCATTGCACGCGAGTTAGACAAACACTATATCACTGTCAGTCGGCTGCTCCATGTGATCGGTAAGGTGAAGAAGTTGGACTCATGAGTGCCACATGCGTTGACACCTGTCAACAAAGAATCGCCGTCTCGTGGTGTGTAGTTCTCTGAGTATAAGGACTAAACAACAAGATTTCCTACATCGGACTGTCACTTCAGATGAAAAAAGAATCTGCTATGACAATCGTTAATGGGCAGGGCAATGTTTGGATAGTGATCAACGTCCAGGGTCCTAAACCTTTTCTCCACCGACGGAAAGTGTTGTTGTTGATATGGTGGTCTATGGTGGGATTGTCTTTCTCAGGCGAGGTGAAACAATCACTGCAGATCGGTACAGTGTTGAACTCTATGAAATGCACCTCAAACTTGTCCGCAAGCATCCAGCAATGGTCAACAGACATGGTGTTCTCATGTTGCATGACAATGTCCGCCCACACGCCAGTCAAAGAACGGTGCAGGCTCTCCATGCTTTGCAGTATGAAACCCTTCTTCACCCGCCGTATTCTCCCGATCTCTCTTCCACTGACTACTACCTCTTCTGGCATACCTATCACTTCTTGGCAGGGAAGATCTTCTCTGATGATCGGAAGGTGCAAGATGCAGTTAAGAATTTCTTCGCATCGCAGACTCCAGACTTCTTTCGCCATGGAAACCAATCGTTGGCTCAGCGATGGGAACAGTTTGAGGCTGCAGACGGCGACTACTTTATTAACCAGATAATATACGTAGTTTTCATTTTTTGATCTTTGGACATGACGCACCTGGGGCAGGCATTTAATTCGCTCCAAGCCATGTGTTATAACTAGAGATGGGTCGATACCAGAATATCTCGATACCGATACTTATTTCTGATCTTCGATACTCGATACTTTCATCAACATTGTTCTACAATGCAAATAATGCATAATTAAGCATAAAATAACTAAGTAATATATAAAATAGAAATATATGATATGTCGATACTCGACTCTGGTATTTATTTTTGACCTTTGGTACTTGTATTAGTACTTTCTTCAATATTGTTCTACTCCACACAGCACAGGTACATTCTAGGAATATGCTACGAATATCCCAAGAAAATATTCTACAGTATTCTTGGTATATGCGTAGAATATTCTACGAATATCTGTATGTCCGAAATGAGCATATATCCTAAAGATATCCTTGGGGATATTTCAAGTATATTCTACGAATATATCGAGAGCAATTATACTTTGGAGATATTCCCATAATATTTCTGAAACTTCAACCCAGAACACCCTTTCAATATTCTAAAAAGAATATCCTAGCAATATCGTTATTTCGTCCCAAATGTTCTGGGACATTGTATGCATATTGTGGATTTAAATCAGGTATCCCTGGGATATCCTTTGCTATTTGAGACAATGGAAATGATACATATGTAATCAAAAGTAATATATAAATATAATGTTCTCTATCCTTTAACTGTTCTACTGTATTATCATCTTCCGATTTAAATATTTAGAATAATTCTCCATAATTTGATCTTAAATATGCAATTCTTTACAACTTTGTTTTACAGAAGACTGGAAGTCGTCTTTTTAAATTTTGAAAATGTTAAAATTAATAATTTTGTGTGGTGAATAAGGAAACCAACAATAACATCTAAAATTACTTTTCAATGATTGGATGTTATTTTTTTTTTTTTTTTTGAACAGGAGCATTCCCGCTCATCGGAAACAAGTCGACTTTTGTCACGCTTATTCTGTCACTTCTGACTGCTTCTGTTTTGAGGATTGTGCTCATCAGATCCAGTCGATATATGAGGGATAAACTATAGGCACACCCAAGGAAATTGTTGTTTTTTCTCTCTCTCTCTCTCTCTCTCTCTCTCTCTCTCTCTCTCGCTTGCTCGCTCGCTCGCTCTGTCACTGACATATACCAAAAATAATAAGAAACCAAGTATTATATGATATGGTGTTTTTAAAGAACAATGATGGCTAGCGGTTGTTTTGTAGTTTCAAACATCATAAAATCAGCATTGGGTCCGTTCTTTCGCACTTTTTTCACACACATTTGGCCGATATTACAAATTGTGCATCTTATTTTATGGCGGTATGTGGTTATCTATCTATCTGTATATATATATGGAGCTCCTGCGTAGCCTAATCGACTTCAGTGCGAGCGGTCCCGGGTTCGATTCCCGGTGGGGGCTAAAAAATTTCGGTGTTGACCCAGCATCGTGAGGACAATTGGGGAGCTGCTGTGAATAAAAGACCGTGGCGATCACAGTGAGAGCTTTGACTCTCCTCTCCCAACCCGTCTGGTCAGCGTGGGAGCAGTAGACCAACTCCTCCCTTCGGGGACAGGCCTCATCCACTAGTGGATTGAATATGGCTGTGAATTATTATATATATATATATATATATATATATATAAACCGGGACTGTCGCCCCAAAAGGCTTCTGCCACTAACTGGGAGGAGACCCCTTAATTACTCTTGCTGAGACTTAAGGGAACCGACCGGGGTAGACGCCTAATGTCCAATCCATACGTTCACGTCGTGGGGCCTGTTAGTACCCAAGCAACTGCTTGGCGAACGAACATGGATGGGCTGCTCACCAACCCGCATTAGCTGACAGCGTGGTGAGTCAAATGTCAGCACCCCTCCTTTCTTTACATATGATGGTACAAGCAAGGAAACAGCCTCGGAGGCCCTCATTACCCGGAGGACGGAATGCAGCTGGCAACGGCAGCGGTCAGTCCTGCAGGAAGTCAGAGGGTCAAAATGCCCGGGTTTGGACTGTAGACTGCCAGGACACCGACACGGCAACTCGAACGGACCTAACAGATGGAAGGTGGACGACAAATGTACTACAGTGGATTCCTAGAGAAAAGAAACGACCGAGACGACGTCCAAATGTAAGATGGGTAGATGAAATCAAGCGTTTTTCAGGAGCTACATGGATGAGGATATCAGCAGACCGAGATATGTGGAAAGAAAAGGGGGAGGCCTTCATCCAGCAGTGGATAGAAAACGGCTGAATATGATGATGATGATATATATATATATATATGTGTGTGTGTGTGTGTGGTTGGATAATCATCTGTAAGCCAAGGGACAGGCAAATTGAGAATGTAGAATGAATTCCGCCGCTGTCCCTGAAACTTGAGATGAAGAGCTTGCAGCAGAGACCATGCCAGGCGTCGAAGAACTAAAGCACAATACAATTTTTTTCCAATTGATTTTATATTTTCAGTCGGCTTCTCCTCAACTTGCATGAAACTTCCTTCAAAGTTTTTTCTTTTGAATATTCAAGAATCTTTTTGTAACAGTATTTTATATTGAGAGAAAGAAAATTACTGTTTGGATTTTGCTTACCCTGTTTATTTTTTCTTCAACACAACGTAAAGTGAGTGTGAAAAAGGCAAATATTGTCTGGGATGAAGGGCTGAAAACGGACACTTTTCTGTCTCGATTCTTTTTTTGTGTATGCGTACGAATGCTTTCATTCAAAACTCAATATTTCTTAAACCGTTATCAATATCTTCTACATCTCAACAAATAGAGACTGGGTACTCCCGATAATTATTTCTATCTAACCTTCGATACTTGATATTCTATACTTTTAAAATGTAAGTGTATTGCTTTCCTATTATTTGACTTATTAAAAAAATACCTGCCAGCCTTAGAATCCCGATTCAAAACGATTGAATGAATCGCTGAATCCATAGTTGAAATTAATTTTCCCTGCCTGCTTGAGCTGAGGCGTTAGTATGGATTCTTAAAATTAAGAAAACTTACTAGACAAAACGGTGCTGCTTTCAGAGCAACCAGATAAAAGCGTTTGATTAAATAGAGGTCGCTAACCGGAAGTCTGAAATCAGTTTCTCTCTTTCTGATTTGGTTGAAAGAGTAGTCTGAGTTACAGACAAGACTGTCTCCGGAGAGTAAATAATTTAGGAAATTACGTCACCGGTGCATCTTGCGTTCCACAGTGAATAAGGAGGGTGATTCAAATAGACCTTGAAAAGTGTTTCTTGCAGGCGCTCCGGTAGCTCAAACGGAAGACGGTCGGATTGCTTACTGGGAGACCGGAGTTCCATTCCTGCCCAGGCCAGGGCTTAAAATCAAGTACATTTTGGTGATTTGCCCTGACCCGAACGTAGATGACCCGGTCCGAAACTTGACCCGACTGACAAGCTCAGCTCTTTACTCGAATGACGAGGCTGACTCAGTAACCTGGTTTAGACCCAAATGACCAAACTAACTTTGAGATTCGTCTCCCGGTGATTGAATCTTTGCTCAAGCGACCCAGTGACTCAATCTTGACCCAACGAACCTGTCTTGGTTCGATTTATTCTTGTGGCTTGAATCAATCAATATATTGATTTGTGAGATTCAGAAATACGTTCAGAATTGCCTTTCAGGGGGAGAGTCATTTGCATACCTCCAGTGGGGGGGATATTTTTGTTCTTTCGGGGCATATAAAACTTCGTTCATTTGTTTTTTCTATTGTTAGGAATTTTTTGGCATCGTATTCTTTGTTCACTAGGGGAAAAGCCCCCGTTTCCCGATCACCTTTGAAAGATGTACTGTTCAGACGTCGAAAGTCGTAAGCAAAGAACAAAAAATCCTGCTTTTCCCTCTGTGTCATCGGTTCAGACTGGGTCCCAAGCATAGACCCGGTGTCTCAGAGATCCGGTCCAAAACTAGATCCGAATGACCTGGTGACACCTTTCACGCTGATCTCATTCAACTTTTTTTTTTCTTTACAAAATCATTTATTTTTCTTATTAATAAATGTTGCTTTTTGCTTTTTTTTAGTTTTCGATTTTCAACATCTTATGCATGCGTCACCAAGGTCCGTGTGACATGACAGCATTTATTGTTTGTTTGTTATTAAACTACAGGTCTTTGCAAAACCTTTAGCAATACTCTTTGTAATGTTAGTAAATGTTAATATATTTTTTATATCTTCCTTTATTTTTTTTAAAAAATTGAACATTCTTACTGTCTTTGTCATTTGTCTCCAGCTCTAGATCTTTCGAAACATTCATTCTCCGTGAGTACCACACTTCACTTGTAAGAATTAAAGCACACCATATAATTTAGATTCCCTCCACATCATTTTATGCACTGGTAATATCTTGTCTCCTAACAGCTAGAATGTGCACCAACAGGTCCAAAAAGCTGAAAAATTAACGATTTTATCGAACACAGATTTTGTGGCGGTACCATAGACCCGCCATTTTCCGAACTCCCCTGACAGCATTTATGCTACGATGAATCTTAGCGATTACAATAGTGGCAGAGTCTGAGAGCAATAGCTCAAGATATTATGGTATAAATCCGTAACATTTTTGCTTTCTAGGGCTGGCACACTGCTATCGCTAAGATTGATCGTTGCGTAAATGTTGTTGTGTCACACGGGCCATACATATTCAATGCCAGACTCTCCTATAGCTCCCTCCCTGTGCTTTCGTTTCTTTCCTAGATGATTTACTACCCCGAGACACACGTTTCGTTTATAGACGAAAAGAAAACGAAGTTAAAACAGGATTTTTTTTTTTATCTACTTAAAAGAAGAAAGATTGTACCTACCTTTCAGTACAATGACGATTATCTTCACCAATATATTTATGTCCATGCATCGAACTGCTTGTTAGATAATCCTTAACAACTTTACTAATTGAGTTGGCTTTGAAGCATTTTGTGTGCGACGTTTTCCTTTTACTATGTAAAGTAACTTCTTCGAGCTGTTTACTAATGGAAAATGTTTCGTAAAATTTAAACATTGTGCCAGATCTTGGAATAAGGAAACGGCAAGTAGCAACTTATTCTTACACTGAACGAGAAGTTTCGAATCACCCTTAGAAGTAAAAGGCCAAGGTGAATTATGTGCTAATATTTACTTAACTAAGTCATTAGAAGTGTTACAAGACATTCATAGTTACAAAGAGTAAAACATTTGTTAGAATAATGGTTGATAAATGCACACAAATGTTTGATTGTCACGATATTTACATAAAGAATTATTTACTTAGGTTTCTTGCGTGCTCTGTATGCATGCAGTACGAAATCTAAAAGGACATTGATTAACGATTGTCTTGCGCAAAGTAATCAATACATTATAATCCTAGTTTTAGAAACAAAATTCAACATATTAAAATAATACGCCTCTTACTTCTCTAAAATCTTGAAGCAGTAAATCAGCGAGGGGTAATTATTATACATGATATTTTCAAGCCAAATATTTGTCACAACTCAAAACACCACAATGTTTCCTTCTAATGCTCAGATTAAAAATTTGCTGTCCCTTTCTTGTATGCAATAAACCAGGAATCGTACTAAATTAGTTCAGCGATTTTAGGCATATAACCTGAACAAAATTAAAACGAACTCTCTTGGGATGTGTTCGACATTATTCCCTGATCATATTCTGAAAATTACCACCTCCTTCCACTCCGGCATCTGCACAAACAGTCCTATTAGGTTTTATGATTTTTCATCTAGGAGATAGGCACTATGGTGGCCATCTTGAAAGCCGCTATCTTGAATTTGGATCGGGAACTTTAAATAGGAAGGAGGTAATGCGACATGTCGTTTTAGGTTATTCGGCGAGAATAATTTATTTGTACTTGCACTGTACGTGCAAATGCTATGTTATAGAATAAGCTTCTGACATTTAAACTGAATGTTATCGTTTTGTAACTTTTTTATTTTTATTCGCATTCTTCTTTTTCCTTCATTTATTGAAAATCTACTAATTTATCATACATAATACAGTTAAAGAAGAACGGTATGAAAATAAGGATAAATAAACGGTTGAATTGCACATGCGAAATTGTTGTTATTATTACTAATTCTATTTGCTACTACTGCTATGTATGGAAGAGGGAAAGGCAAGAGCCGTTTGACTGAATACGGAAGAAAATTGATGTTTTCAACGAACCTACCTCATCGGTAGACGAAATAGCACAGGCTGTAGAAATTTCTGTGTTGTATATGGAGGGAAAATTACAGATAGGCCTAATCTCAATTATATGCGTTACGATTTGTATTTTAAAAAACATAGCCATGCAGAGTTTGACAAACAACTTCCAGCTGTCTTCCCTTTCACCTACCTCGAGTGCACCAAAACAACATTCCTTCTGACTTTTCTTACAAGTTCAAAAGGGTAAATAGAAAGAAAAAAAATAAAGAATAAACGGAGTAGAAACAAACACTAAAGTTACAAGTTCTTCCCCATTCCAGCACTGGAGGACCTTGGTGCTCGAGATTTCCTGTGCAAAGTATCCTGCAATTGTAAAAACGGATGTGATAGTACCTGTGACTGCTGGAAGAATGGATTTAACTGCTCCAACATGTGTAGATATTGTTCACGATTCGTATGTAGTAACCGCTTGGAACCCGATGATGAGAATGATGTGAAGATTACATAGTAACTCTTAGGGTCAATCCTGAATGCTTCCTTTCCTTCCTTCCTTTTGCTGAGAAACCAAAGGAGTCAAGTGAAGGAACCTTCGGAATGACTGTACAGAGAAAGCATTTTGGACGCTGTACACTTTGTGAATATAACGACATCTTTGAAAAGTGTGAGTAATTAAAAACGAAAACAACTGTGTAGCGGGACGAGTTTTACGAACGATTGAGCCCTTTGTTTGATAATAAATGCGGAGGAAGTCGAAGGTTTACCAACTAGTGGGCAGGCCTTTCATTACGACTGTTAAGTAAATAATATGAACAAGAAGGATCGTCCTGAATACCCACATATCCTGTTTTACATCATAATGGCGGGATGCAGCTGCAAAAGATGGATAGTGTTCACCGTTTTCCCGTGGTTTGGGTCGCGAAATTCTGTAATGCACGAAGTGTTCGTAATTCAGTTGGTAGAGCGCAGGGATTTTGCCAGGACTTTCAGGTTGTGGGGAGCGTAAAGTAAAGGTTTAAGTGGAATCATGCAAGGTTTCTATCGATTTTTGACCGTAAATTAAATTTTGGGGTATTCTTGAGAATTTGGGGGATACACCCCCCCACAGGGAGTTTGGCAGAATCACTGGTAGAGTGTTGCATTCGCATTCTGGAGGTCCTAGGTTCGATATCAGCGACCGACCATCCTGACAGGTATGGTTGAGGGGAAAAGCGAATCCAATTAATTGATGGAAGGATTGTGAACCAGAAAGAAAGGACCACAGGAATTGAACTGAGAGGAGTTAATTCGTTTTTAAAAACATGCCGCTTTCGGCTTGTCTTGAAAGTCGCTGATATCAAACCGACAATGGGTAGGCAGGCGGGTTCAAACCTCATGGACCGAGCGAACGTAGCTCAGAGGTAGAAGGTTTGGTTAGCATTTGGGAGGTCGTGGGTTTAATCTCAGCGGCCTACAGTCCTGACTGAGGTTATGGCACTTAAGTAAGATCCTGACCGCTACCTTTCCTATTCTTTCCTTTACCATATCCTGGTCCGATTCAAAAATGCTTAAAGAAATTATACTTCAATTCAATTCAACAAGAGGCAATTCAGCGCAATCTTTCCCCCCCACAATCAGATCATTTATTGCAGAACTTTTCTATCAGATTATTTATTGCAGAACTTTTCTATCTTTTCCAGAAGTGAAATCAGAATGGAGCACCACATACAGCGTGTACTAAGAATACCGCTTTAACATAAAACTTCTTTTGATTTTGCAACGTTCCTTCCCCACAATACAAGAAGACGCTAACCTAAAATAAATGATTCCTTCCCCTGTGCAAATAACAACTACTACTCCCAAATACCACGAAAGAATAAACAAACAAAAGAAAGGAACGACTAACTCCATTGATGCAAAGGTTGGAATATCGGGAGACACGCGGGACATTCCTCCCCACATGAAAATGCGAAATCACTTCCTCGCAGGCATGAAGGATACATCTGATGTATCCTTCGCTGAAGGAGGCAAAAAAGGGCACAAGGAAAGGAGACGACGTTATGTGGACAGTCCTTAAGATGGCCTAACTTCCGGTAGAACAGGAAATAGGAGATGAGGGGTGTGTTTATAGAAAGAAGCCTTACTCTCTCAATAAATTCTTTCAGTTTATTAAGATCACATAACAGGGAGTGTCAAATACTGTAAATATAATTCTAAAACAACTGAAAAAGAGCGTAAAAACCAATATTGCTATATGTAAAGACAGCATATTATGCTTTTATAATATTTATATATACACCCAGAAGGTTTAAATAGTAAACAAAAAGGCACTTGAAAAATAGTAGCCAATATTAAAATTGTAATGAGAAAAATAAATCCAATATGGCGATTTATAAGAATCAAAGCATGATTTTATGAATTTATTATCATCTAAAATGTTAGAATATATACGACAAAACATTTAAAAAAAAAGAGAACCACGATTATACAACCAAAAACCTGCCAATGAGAAAATGTTGAGAATATCTAATATGCTTTTTGTTTAAGATGGCGGAAAACGCCGGAGTGGTAGGAGATGGCAGTTCTCAGGATATGATCAGGGAAACATGTTGAACTCAACTCAAGTGTTTTCGTTTCGTTATTAATTTTCTCAAGGTTAAATACCTAAATGCACTGGACTTCTATATTTTATATCTGGAAAGTTGGAAGAAGCAGGTAAAAAATGAATAAAGAACATATATTTTACAACCAACGGTATCTCTGGCAGGGAGTACGCTACACCCCCCTAACACCCTCCCTAGACTTCGACAACACCCCCCTAAGGAAAATCTCTGGACACCCCCTCTAAGGGGGGTGTTCTTTCGCGACATTTAATAGTGAGAAATTCCTAGAATTTCGATTTACAAATACGGCAGTTATAATACACAATCAAATCTTGGTAGCAGTATTGTATTTACTCCGAAGAAATATCTTCTTTTGGGCTACATTCCTTTCTTGTCGCCTCAGAAAAATCCATCAGCAGTAAAATAAATGAGGCAGAAAACAATAAACATCTCCGTATGAAAACACCTGTTTGGTGACTGCTCCCTGCGATGTTAGAGTGCAGAGATGGTAGACTGACTTCAGATGCACATCAACATTCACTTATTATCTATTCAGTTGTTTTGTGTGCACTGTGGAAAAGGCGAAATGCGTCACAATGAAGAGGAGGCTTATTGAAACAAAGAGACTAAGTTTAGGAGCTCGTACATATGCATTAATTTTTCTAATTTAAGTGAATCTTTGTTTCATAACTAAATAAATGGAAATAAAAGTAAGTAACAATGTTTACAAACTTGATGCGCCGACCTTTCCAATACCTAAATCTGTGTTCTTCAGGGTTTTATTTCATCATTCTCTCAAGAGAAAACAGGTCGAATTCATCCATGTCAACGGTAACGAACATTTTGTGAAATAAAATCGATATGAAATGAAATCCCGAGCGGCCGTAGCTCAATGCTTTGGCATTGCATTCGTTTTCCGGAGGTCCAGGGTTCCATTCCTGGAGACGGCCATCCTGACTGAAGTATTCATAAAAGTCTTATTATGCTTATGCAAATGTCTGGATCATACCTTATTTTAAGGCTATGTCCGTTACCGTCCAATTTCCTTTGCTATTGTTCATGCTTGTTGTTGTTGCTAAGCTCCAATGTAAAAATAGTCTCCGAGTTGTATATGGAGATACCAGAAATAAATAAATCTTCGGAAGTGTTAACACTGCTGGACTTGTAGTTTAAGCTCGTGATGTTTAAACATATACTCACATATACAATTACAGACAGACAAGTGGCTGTAGACAAAATCGTATGTTTCCCCACTTAGATCCCAGTTAAATAAGGTATTATCCAAGCACTCACTCACTTCTGCCAGACTTCAGTACTCGAACTCCTTACGTACAGACTAGCACAAACTCACATACAGACAGACAACAGTTAAAATAGCTTCTTCTTTTCCCCTGAACGTGCTACGTTGTCGCTAAAGATAAAAAAGAGATCTCAAATAATTTCCTAAGTCAAGATAGTATGACATTGGCTACATAGTTTTTCCAAGTTTTTTAAAACTCTACTCTCAGATGAAATGTTTAGCACCGCAGCCGTGCGTGCGCTTTCTCTTATTTATATTGGAACTGACAATATTTATAATTCGAAGAGTATAGATAAGAGAGGTTTCTCGCTGCGGTAGTCAACATTTCATCAGGGAATCGGGATTTCTGAAAATTTTAATATTCTTAAATTTAATATTTTAATATCCACGTGCATGCAGGTGCGGACCGGGTAGCCGTGCGGTCTAAGGCGTAAGGGTAACAACTCGAAGGTCCCGGGTTCGAGTCCCGCTAGAGGCATGGGTGTTTGTGGATTTCAACTTAGTGTAAAGGGTCGAATCGTGACGGGCCGAAGTCAAAAGTGTTACTAGACTGTCCCAAAGAAAATAAAGTTTTTACGTGAATGAAGGAAATAGTGACATCTTCTACTTGGAATCTTTGGCGTGCTGGAACCTATTACAAACCATGGACTATTCTCCCGTTTCTGTTAATTATGATTCGCCACTTTCTTGCAGAGTTTATACGGTTCGGAAATCGACACGGGGGGACGGGGGGGGGGGGG
>JAGDQP010011370.1:13216-26480 GCA_022664845.1 Lepisma saccharinum
GGGGGGGGAAGGCATGCCGTGGTCCAGTCAGGATTTGTTTCTGGGTTTGCTCCCGGATATGCATATGGTTAACGCTCTCGCCCTTGGTGAGAACGGTTCCGGGTTCGATTCGCAAAATTTTGATACTTATCCAGTGTCGTGATAAATATTGCGGAGACACTTTGAATACAAGAAGGAGCAAATTGGGGTCATGGGAGTCAAAGTACAACTGCGACGAGAGCCGATGCGTTGACTATGTACTACCCAACGAAAAGCCGTTTCAATTTTATTTTATTTTATTTATGACATTTAAGATCTCAGGCTCAGGCCGAGCTAAAAGCCGCCTGGCACACCTTGGCGCTCTACGGAATGTCGTACCATTAGTTTAGGTTTGAGTTAGTAGACATGATTTTAGGTGTTCGAAACGTCAATGTTGCAAATTTCTGCATTATTTGAAAAAAGAAACGAGATCATGAGTAATATTTTGTCGTCGTGAAAGTTTAAATTTTTTTATTGAAACGTCCATCAATGCTTTGGTTTGTAGCGACAGAAAAGCGAAAAATAGATACCAGGAACGTTTCTGCGGAAATATATGTTAGCGACTAACCTGAAAAATAACCTTATTAGTCTAAAGTTGAATTTTGCATTTTTAATTTGTTTCTGCTTCTCGTTGAGCATTCTGAAAAAAAATATATTTTACAATCCGTAGGTCAATTCACCTTAACACTGTTAGGAAGAATTGAATTTGTGGAAGTGGATGCCCTGATTTCAACATTTGTTTGGAAAGCCTCAATGAAGTCGATCACTTTGGGCATCGATCCGACAACCTTGGAATAAGAAGCGCATACAATTTCCACTAAGTTATTTTACCAACTGTGATATAATCTTGATATACTTTCCAGGGCAGCTTGAGAAAAGTAGAGCTTATTATATTTAACATGTTTTTTTTTGTTTTTTTTTGTCTAAAGACATAGTTGAGGCAAATAATCTCTTTGATAGTAATTAAAATTTAATAGCAGATATCTGTCCATATTTTACCAAATTAAAGCTTGCAAAAGCTAGACAAGTGCAAACACACACACACACACAAAACAACAAATAACAATATCTAAAATTATTTGAAAGACAATAGTTCTGTTGGTAATTCATTCTAATCGATGAAAACGATCCGAAGCCTAAAGATCAAATCTCCTCGTAGTCTAAAATCAGTTTCCTACATAACGACAGAGGAATAAGTGGTTTGAATTTTTTTCGCAAGTAAATCAAAATAATAATAATAATAATAATAATAATAATGCTTGTGCAACTATTTACACACAATTAATGAAGTGTCCTTATGTGGTTATGCACAATTCTCATTTTGAAAAGTATGACAAAGAGAAACGCGCGCGCGCGCACATATGCACACACACACACGCGCGCGGGCATGTATGCATACATGGTAAGATATGAATGACTGTATAATATAGTGTATAAGTGAATATGAATTACACCCCCCCCCAATAACTTTAGACACCCCTCTTCGACTACATTCCTGGCGTACTCTTTGATCTCTGGATGAAGAAATCGTAAAACGTAATAAGTCTGTTCGTGCAGAAAGTGGAATGAGTTCTTGCAGCAACGTTTTACATTTAACGGTGAGATAGCCAAAGCATCTGAAGAAAGAACTACGCTTATGTAGCCAATAACAAACTTGCAATGAGGAAAATAATACAGAAATCCAATATTGTGGTTTATAATTACATGGCGGCATGAATTTATGAGTTTATTATCATCTAAAATGTTAGAATAGCATAGGACAAAACATTTGAAAAAATATCCACGATTTTAGGACCATGAAACCTGCCAATGAGAAAAAATATTTATTTTATTTTGGAATAAGTTCCCAATAGGTCTACACCACATGTTGACCATTTTACATAGAAACAGGCACGGATCCAGGGTATCATCAAGGGGGAAGGGTTAAACCATAGTTGTGTCACTTTATCCAGCGTAAAGTAGGATTGAAGGCCATTTTATCCAGTGCATGCCTGGACGTCAAGAGGGGTGTGTGTGTTATAGATCCCCCTGGATTCGTGCCTGCATAGAAACATTAACAGAAATTAACAGCAACAAAATTATAAGCAACAACGTCAAGATAACAATATTTGCAAATATAATTTGTTTATCTGAGCCCTGAAAGTGCTCTCAGAGGCAAAAATATCAAATGTCTGTGGGAGACAATTATATTTTGTAGCTATCCTACTTATGAGTAACCTTTGAACCAAGTTTATTCTGAGTTTGTTTACGCAAAAGAGGGTTACATTTCGTGTTCGTCTGATAGATACACGAAAGTTGGTTTGTGACAATAAAGTCTCACATTGAATATTGCCTTCAACAATTTTGTGGAAGAAAGGAAGGTCACCAATGTTGCAACGAGCTCGAGGTGATTTTATGTTCAATATTTTCATTAAATCCGCATTAGAGAACGCACGTACTTCGGGAATTCTTACTCTCACTATAGCAACAAATACATTTATAATAGATTCTAGTTTAGTAAGATGCGTGGGACATGCCACGGACCATATAGACGAGAAATATTCAATAGTAGGTGACAGACACACAGGACTTGTAAAACAAGCTAAGCGAAGACTGATTTCCAGTTTCTGTGAAGTGACAGAGCAAACCTAGTTTCCTCATAGCACTTCGAGTAATATGAGTAATGTGTTCAGAAAAAGTGAGCTTGTTGTCAATAACAACACTAAGGTCTTTGAAACATCATTTACATTTACATTTTTAATGGTGTATGAGGGATGGACTGTGTCTCTTTTCAGAGAAATAGAAAGAGCTGCACATTTCTGAGGATTTAGCTTTAAATTCCAGGTATCGCACCACGTAACAAATTGAAATATCATCTTGAAGGCTGAAGGCATCGTGGAGGGTAGAGATTTGCCTGTAAAGTATACAGTCGTTGGTGAATAGGAGAATCTTACTTGAGGAGTCTGAAAAAAGCGTTGGTAGGTCATCAATATATAATAAAAACAATAGGAGTCCTAGAATACTCCCTTGAGGAACTTCAGAGAGAACGGGAATGAAGCTCGAAGATGATCCAGAGACTATTACACATTGTTGCCTACTATAAAGGTAGTTCTTTAATAGTTGAAGTAGTTTGCCATGAATATTAAATCTAGTAGATAATTTATAGATGAGATAAGGATGGCTGATGGAATCAAAGACCAAAGATAGGTCGAAATATAAGACATCTAAGGTAGAGGGTCCGAAAATGACCCACCTTAACTTTGTTGATTTTTTCAGCAAGAAAGGCTATTTATTCGTGCGAATCGACTGAACCAAGTTCGGAGACTATTTGGACAAATGAAAAAAAAAAGTAATTTGCTTTCTAGAAATGATGTATAAAAATGTAATAAATCGAAAACTAAAATGTTGCCGGTGGGCCTTATTGGGAACATGGTGTTCCCAATATGGCTCGCTATAGAAAAGAAGAGTATGGCAAAAGTGATGTGTAATCATTCTGTATTACTCATATATGCTACATACTGAGAGATATACAATACAAGCATACATAATTTATACGACATTGCAAAACCAAGAATATTGTATTAATTCAAAATGCCAAAATTTGTGAAAAACAAGTGAATATACAAGAAGAAAAAATATGAGTAAATAAAAAGAAGTGTAACACAAACGAAAAAGTTTAGAACGTCACGTCTCACATGAGGGACAAAGAAATGGTCCATGATCTTTAGCGGTGATTCCAACATACTCTTCATGAACGTATTTGCGACACGACACGCAAAGATGCTTGTCTGTCTGACAAAAGTAACAAAACCAAGATTCACAAGACTTGTAGCAACTCAATGCCGGTTCGTCAGGACTATTAAAAGCAGTTGCTGAAATTCTGGTCGTTTCAAACGTGATGACACTTGCTTTGTTTTGGTTTTAATCTTCTTATTCTTTGTATTGGAATTGATAGAGCAGCTTCCTTATTACCTGGTATTATCTTCGTTTTAATTACTAAACATTATGATAATGAGTGTTCAGTACAAACATTTCAAATACCCAATTCTTTCATTTTAAACAGTTATGATTGCATTTTGCCCAATGTGGCGGTGGGTTATATTGTGCACCTCTTTACTTTCTTCTTGCGCCTGCTAGTAACACAATGCGATATATTGCGTCACACACATTTTATGTTCACGTATGCTCACATAGCTACATTATCCATGCATTATACTGATTAGGTTTTCAACAATAGATATTGAAACGAAACATTACTTACTTTGCTAAAAATAACAGCAACATATTTGGAGCTGCTGCCGCTCACGCCACTCGCAAACAAATGAGTCGCGCAAAAATGCTTTCTCTTGTTATGAGGGTATAATTTACGGTGACATCTAGTAGCACCAACGGAAAGCTGCAGAGATCTGGAGGGTGGGCCATATTGGGGACCCGGGCCATAATCGGTACACTTATCATAATTGTGAATTATTGCAGATGCATTAAATGGCATCAGTGAGTAAAGCAGACAGATTAGTCAAGCAAGATCTACCGGGTAAGAAACCATGCTGTGAAGGATTTAAGTGCAGGGCAGTAAATTTTAGAAACGGAAATTTTAAAGAAATTCAATATGACGTCCTTTCTTTAAAGATGGCGGAAGATACCGGAGTGGGATGAGGTGGGAATTTTCAGGATATGATCAGGGAAATATGTCGAACACATCCCAAGTGTTTTTTTTTTGTTATTAATTTTGTCCAGGTTTGGTTCAAAATATGCCTAACTGCACGGAAAGAAATTACTTTTAACTAAGTCAAGATTTTGCTAGGTTAATGACCAAAAGGGTTGAACATAACCTACTCGTTATTTATCACAACCCTTTCGAGACATGAAAGTACCTAATTCTGTAGGTAAATGGTAACCCATTGAAAACGATTAACAGAAATCAAGGTAAAAACAACCCATTCGTGGGTAGCAAGTTACCTACACGATTGGTACAAGAAGGAATAAACCAACAACACGGTTAATTTAAACAACATGATTGACCCACTGCTCGGTTATGCTAACCGTTTAATGTGCAGGGAAATTTGACGTTCTGAGAATTAGTTATTTTTTTAACCTTAATGAGGGTTAGCTGAACCGAGTCTCGTGTATACGAGATGGCGGTCATTGAACACTGAGGGGCTTCCACATGGAAGCTTTGTACCAACGCCAAAACGTTAACGTGAAACTTAGGAGGTAACCTAGCAACCCTAAATCTAGGAATGTAGTGTTATATAAATTATTATTAATATTCTGTTAATGAAATATGAAACATTGAGATTCGTATAATGAATATCACAGTAGTGTAACTTGGGAAATACATGCATTATCGACCATAAACTTCAGCTGATCGGTGGAGTAGTTGGTAGCACTTCGGACTACTACGGATGAGGTCCATGGTTCGATCCCAGCCTGGCGCACATTTTTTTTTACAAAGATAGCTATAATAAGCTATATGTAGTGTAAATAATAACAGTAACTTGCTTTCAGACGATTTTACTACTTTTTTTTTACAAATTTTCTTTGGGGTGGGTTAAAGTAACTGAGTACAGTTGTTTATCATAACCCTTCAAAATAACCTACGTGGAGGGTTACACCAACCCACTGGATCTAACCTTTTTAGCTGGGTTGCTGTAACCTTGTACTTATTAGGCTCTATATTTACCAACTCACTCTGTTGCATTAACCCATTTTTGGGTTGCTAGTAACCTTTTATTTCTTTCCGTGTGCACCGGACTAAATACAAGGAGAAGCTGAAAAGTTCTTAGCCCAGCCCAAAGGCAAAACAGTTACAAGGTTACTACATGTTTGTAGTCGAGTCGAGATAGATAATATTGCTGGAATTAATTCAAACAAAAATAATTCTTGGTTCCTGTTCATGTACGTACCCCTTAGTTTAACATACTAAAAATCTACGTTCTGATCTAAAGACTATAAGCTGCCATATTAGAAAATGGCGTCCATTCGACGTCTTGAAAACAGTTTTTCGATATTTACGCGACAATGATGCAAGATATGAAGAAAATGCATAGGCCATAAATTAAAGAAAATCAGGCATTATTTTGTAATGTATAACAGAAGAAGAACTAAACTGTGTGTGTGTTATGAGGTAAGATTTCATACTTTAATTTTGTCTAATTTTGGTGAATTTGTGATTAAAACTACAGACATTAAGTTGACAATTATGAAAATAGTTTCAATCATCCCCTGTCGCTCCTATTAGCAACATTTTCTACTTTTTAAATTAGTAATATATTTTAAAATGTCTAGAACTTGTTCAGGAAAGAATGTTGATACATATTTTAATTTACATATACTTGTGAATGAATATTATCGATACGTTAATTAAGATAGTGAGATTTAATATGAACTGTACCAATCTGCTCCAGACCTGTACCAATCTGCCCCGGGTACTTAAGGTAGATAAAGGATGAGAAAATAGCTTTGTGCTATAAAATTGGGTAAAGGATCATACTTTAAATGGAACATGGAAAGATGTTACAGCAACTGATAACAAGTCTTAACATCTTCATTTTGTAAAAATCGTACCAATGTGGAATCTACCAACGTCCGTATTGGGAACATTCTACTAGCATTTTTATGTTACTAACTATACTTTACCTTTCATTTTATACCTTATTAACTTTCTAGGGTTGAAATACGAGATTATCTAGCTTGTTAACGTTCATGGGCAGTGGCGGATTAAGCTTCCTCAGGACCCCTAGGCACAAACTTAATGTGGACCTTTCTCAAAAGAAAACTAGTATTGGCAGTATCTTTTCAGGATAATATAATAATTAGTGAACATATTGAATTAAAAAAGCGAAACTTCATCACAAATTGTAGAAGACAAGTAGTTTGTATGACTTTTCGCCGGATTTCCATACCGTTCAATGTGTTCCGCAAGAAATGGATCGAACTTGGCAATAAGCTCTAGATACATCATTTGCCCATTATGCAGAGAATGGGACTTTTCTTCGTGATTATAAAGGCTCGTCAACTTCTTTATGAGAGAAAAACTCTTTTTAAGACATTGACCCAGTACTACGTAAGTTCCGTCTGAATATGTGATTGAGAATGGCTCTCCAAAATTCCAATAGATTTGTGTCTTGTTAAGAGTCCAACTCGCAGCTTTTGTGTTCTTCAGAATTTTCGCGTGATGCTGGAATAATGTTTTCCAGTCTGAAATGCCGTGAGTTGATATCTTTGTCTTGCCCTTGGAAACCATATATGAAGCACAACAAACGGTACGAATATACCAAATAATTCAGCAAAATTGATTCACCATTTACAGGTTTACGAAAAAAAAACTCTCATTTAAAAATCTTGTCTTACCCGCTATGAGTCATTGCGATTTAGAAAAATCGTTTTCAGCATCCTGATTAGTTCCACGTCTTAAAGAAATGTCAATTGTAGACTCATTCAGACACCACTCGGCAGGATTGTCACTAACGAAATTGGCACTATCACTGTCACAATCAGGAACTTCTACGAACAGAGGAGACACTTCCTCATAAGCACTTTCTTCCTCCACCAAACTCACAATATTTTAAACATTTTTCGGTTCACAGAGTTCACTCGATGTAGTCGCTTTCACTTCAATTTATGAACTGCTTTCGCAAATCAGTTGTTCGTTTCGCCTAAGAAACGTGTCCATCGTACCAAGCTTTTTTTGTAAGGTTGCTTCTCTTTCACGCTTTTGGTTTGCAAGTTTACGATAACCTCACTTAACTTTGTTCGCTTCATGTTACTGGATAAAAAAAACAACTCACCAAATCGCAAACGCACTAGCAATTAATGCAGTATCCACCAACTGAATGCACCAGAGAATACAGTAAGACAAAAACTAGTTGCATCCAGTTAGAAATCTCGGTAATTATTTACTGCATCGCACAAATTCCCGTTTGCGCATGACAGAAGTAGACGTGTAGATTAGCAGCACTGTTCAAACGATCTCTTTTGCCACTCATTCGAAAGCTGAACTCACTCACTCACTTACCAGCAGCAGTCTATAGAATGACCAACTGTAGAGTTTCTTTCGATATGTCTTTTTATTTTTTATGTGTTTATTATTTTTAAGACTGGCATTGTGATAATGACGCAGAAATCTGAATATCACTAACTAACTGTAAACGATGCATATTGTCGGCGTCTTTCTTTCGTTCAATACATTTTGCTTTAACTGTTATAAAAATGTACCTGCATAAAGGTTTTGTAAGAAAGGTTTGGAGATAAGACCTTTAAGTACATGTGTAATTTTTATAATAAAGAACAGAGCTGCAAATTATAAATATTTCGAACAGGAAAATTTCTTCATATTTTTTTTTTAAATCGGCTATTATTCTTGATATTAGGGAAGAAGATTTGGCGTCTCTAGGCGCGTGCCTAGTGCGCCTATTTGGTAACCCGCCACTGTTCATGGGTATTCCTATTATCTGTGAATACATTGGGAATATTCTACTAATATTACTTCGCATTATATACCTCAGGGAATACTCCCGACATATTTCCAATATTTCTGAATATTTGGACTTAAAATTAATATTTCTGGAACATGTTGTGTTGTGTGGAGTTCTGTCGGATGTGTAGTAAGGGAGCCAGGGGGATCCACATGCACTTCCCCCTGGTCCTCCGAAACGAATTTTTCTTTCTTCCTTACGGTCTAAATGAAATTTATAGCGATGTTATAAAAAAAAACCTAGCTTTAGAGCAAAATGGCGGTCACTTTTGGTCGAAATTTGGTCAAAAACCTATTTTTTGCAATATCTTTCAATAAACCCCCTCCCCCTTGCATCCCTGATCCTTCGGATCCAAGTTCATATTATTCGTTGTGGTCTAATAAGGACCTAAGGATTTCTTTGCTCCAACATAGCACAAAATAGTCTTTGATCAATTTTCAACCGAAAATGGGCACCAAACAGTTTTATTTTTGTGCAAACTTTGCTATAAATTTCGAATCTCTAACCTTTCTTTTCTGAAGAAAATAATTCATATCCATATTCAGTCGGAAAAATTATCTCATTTGATATCCTATACGACCTACTTTATAAATCTTCATTTTTTTAATTCTCCATATTTGGGTGTTTAGGCTCCTAATTTTGGGGGACGTTTATCGTATAATTACCATTTCTTTAGGAGAAGACAACAACATAGTGCTGGCTTTGAAGTTTAAGTGAGTTTTAAATATTTAATCTCAAGGAATTTTTGAAAACACACACACACACACACACACACACACACACACACACACACACACACACACACACACACACACACACACACACACACACACACACACACACACCCACACACACACACACACACACACACACTCTCTCTCTCTCTCTCTCTCACACACACACACACACTCACAACGAAAGAAGCAAATCTTTGACCAATTTTCGACCAAAAATGGCTGACATTTTCGTGTAAAGCCAATTTTATTTTCTGGAACACCGCTATAACTTTTATTTAAGCAACAATGAATAAGAAAAATTGATCCCAAAGGATCTGGAAATGGGGATACACGTGTGACCTTCCTGGCTCCCGGGCTATTGTATTTGCAGTCATCTATGCAGCTCATAAAAGTTATCAGTAATTTAACATTTAACTCAACATTTCGCAACGATTTCGTACTAAAAGAAAATGTAAAAAAAAACAAAAAAAAAAAACGCAAATCTTCGTGAGGACAAAAAAGATTATTGTTTACTGGAACAGCCCAAAAAATAGTTTTCTTTCTTTTCATAATAGACTAAATTGATTTCTTGTTAGAATCACTGGTGCTTCGCCTCCCCCACCCCGTCAAACCTTTGTAATTGTGCATTTATATCAATAAATTCATACATCGTGCCGTATTAAAAAAAATGGAGACATGGTTTTATCTAAATCTTAAAAAGAAGAATATGTGAAGCTACTTCAAATCATATTTGATCAAACGGAATTCATGTCATTTGTTTTGTCATATTTACAAGCTTGAATAATCACCGCCCTATTTCTAAAATCATCTGGGAATTCTCTTCCCTTTGTTCTTCCGTGATTGTGGCAATCTTTATAAAATTCAATTAATGTTCTCTTTTATAACATCAAGATTATTTTCAATGTCAAGATCAAAGCATAGATTTTCTTTTCTAAAAAAAAATGTAGGTACTAACCAGGGTTGGAAATTTATAGTAATTATCATATTTATACGCAACATGGATTTAGATACAGGAGACGGATCTACTTCTAGCGATTCGAAATTGAAGCCAGCACAAGCCATGAGTACCTGGCAGGTGTAATTGATTAAGAAACAACAACTGAACATCACGTTCCGTACAATAATATATTTAAAATGTTCCAGTCTTCCTCCTCTCTTCCTTAGCTAGATCTTACTCCATTCTTTGCCTCCACACACATAGGCATAGTCCAACCAATAAGATGCAAGGTAATTACAATCATCCAGGCAAGATTAATCGAAAATTGGCGTCAGGTTGACCCAGCTTAATTGTATTGGGTCAGTCAATCCGTCTACCGTATTTACATCCATGTATACGCAATGGCGGATTTACAATTCTGCCGCCTGTAGGCACATAAGAATTTTCCGCCTTTTTCTTTGTAACCTGGGTTCTTAAAGTACTTGGGAGGAGTTATTGATAATCTTCAAGAATTTGTTCCTTTAAGTGTATCTCTACTTAAATAATTAAAAAAATAAATAAAAAATAAACAAACGTTGGAGAAAGTCATCATTGTTTGATTTCAACTTTACATGTTTCTGGTACTTTAATGAGTGTGCTTACCATATTTTCGCTCGCTTCCAATATTAAATATATTGATCCATTCTTATTCAACTGACCGGATATATTGGGACTTTTTAAACTGCGGAAATTTTCAAAATTGAATTTCAATATACACTGTAAAAAGTGGAAACAGGAAATGGATGAAAGTTACTCCGCTTTATGGAGAAATAAAAGTCGAAAATTAGCGTTTTGTGGTATTTACTCTTAAATATGGATATAGTGTAAGCCTTCAAGTGGAAAGATTGGTAAAATTAACTCAATTTTAAAGTTAAACATTTTCTTTGTAATAGCTTAACGTTAACTGAAAATGGGTTGAAACTGGCCAAAGTGATTTGCCCGTGAACGTTCAACTTATTTTACGCTTAAAACTCGGTCATTTTCTAATCGAAGTGTAAGCTAAACAGGAAATTTTGAGGTTACGTACTTTTGTGGATGAAGTTTAAGCCTTAGTTGCATATTCTATAATCCAGTAACAGGAGTAACGTTACTTGCTTGTCACTGAACTCCCCGCCATTTTGAGTGTTTATATTGCCTTTACACTGTGAACAGTAAACAGTTCACTTGTGGACCGCGAACGGCAAGGATTGTATTGGTGGAAAGACAAATTAAGTTAGGTATAAATCTTTACACTGTAGCAAACGTATCTCTCCTTGTTTCACGAGACACTCCTCGCAGTAAATTCAAAAACGTGTTAATGATTAACCTCCTTCGCAGTAAAACCCTAGCTATAGATATCACTCGGAAAGCTAATGACACCAACTGCCTTCGGGACAGAGGCTGCCTGACTTGCGAGAAGGCAGGTCGTGTCTTGGTCTTGCTCGTGGTAGAGTGAGAATTGTTTTCGCCGCCGGCACAGTTGTAGAGTGCAAGTAATCGCAGTTGGTGGTGAACTGTTATATTAGTTTAAGTGGGACCTCCACTTGTGTTGTGCTCCTGTCAAGGAGTTTTTGTTTGAGTGAGGTTTGGGCATTATAGAAAATGTGTAAAATGAAAGTTTGAAAAAAAAATGTCATTACAAAGAATTAACACAGTCCGTTTAAGCTTTAAAGAAGTACCAGAAAAGTTATCCAGTGTGGATATTCATTTATGGATTTCCAATACGTTTCATTTACAGTTAGATGAAGTTATTTTGATCGAGATTATACAAATTAGGAAAGAGGTTTATATTAAGACAATTTCAGACATTGTGTGTAATCGAATGTTGGAAGCTACGGGGGGAGAGGTGAATTTTCCAGTGAACAATGTTAATTACAAAATACCAATAGAAAAAGCAGACGTTTTCTTGACCACTGTAAACATACATACTGTACCCACAGAATTAAGTCAACGAATTTTGATTCAAAGTTTGCAACCTTATGGTAAAGTGCTATTTGTACGCGAGGATCAATTTTCCGACGGACATGTGTACCCGGTTCGAACCGGCATGATACATGTCTGGATGCAGTTACAAAAGGACATTCCTTCTTCAATTGTAGTACAAGGTCTACGCCTTTATGTGTCTTACTACAGACAGACACCTACGTGTTTTATTTGTTTGAATCCAGAACATAAGTCTGATACGTGCCCGCAGCGCAAGACACCCCCGTAGCACGCATATGGTCACTGGGGGCAAAACTCCTTCCGTGGGGCAACGCCTTCCTTTCAACGTAGCGAGTGGTGAAAAGATTGATACTGCCAGTTTCAGTCAATTCCCGATCGTAGGCCATAAGCAACAGCCGTTATTTCCACAGAATACGACGAAAGAACTTCACGTCAATAAGACTATGATACGAAATGATCCATTCAAATTGTCTTTTGTGGTGCCCCATTCTGTTCCACCTACAACCAATGAAGAAGATAAGCATGGTTCTAGTGGGATGTCAGTCAATGATTCTTCAGTGTTAGCGGATATTCCTCAGCCAACATCGGTTGTTTCTTCAACGGAACAAGAACAGGTTGCCACCATCTCAGCAGAATTGGAAGCCACAGGGGGTAAGACTACAACAACCTTTGATCATGACACACTCAAGGTAAGTGAACCCACAGTAGCAGTAGACAATTTAGAGTGCCAACAACCCATGGATAATCAAAAATTTTCAAGCCCGCCTTTGGGCAAGAGTGAAATGGGAACAGAGATAAAACAGCGGGCAGTGGCGAGGATAGAACCCTCCACCTTACATGGTAGTTTAGACAATCTCAGTGTGGTAACATCGGAACAACCCCAGACGGCAGGTTCAGATACGACTAGTGATCATAGTGTTAGTCCCTTAAACCGAACTACTCGACGTAATAAACGACGTCGGAAAAATAGCAAACAAAAACGTTCTACATCTTTTGACACTGATCTCGACGCGGTAGCATTTAGTACCAGAGCTAAAAGACTCAATAAAGTACCGTCTTCTCAACCAGTTAGTACGAACTGTAGTGATAGTGAAGCGACATTTTCAGATCCGGAAGAATACAAGACATAAACAATAATTTGTGTTCCACTAAAT
>JAGDQP010011371.1:2076-25233 GCA_022664845.1 Lepisma saccharinum
ACATTTTATTCGGTACAATAGGTTCTTGTTTCTGTGTCAGTTCTTGTGTATGTTAATACCAACTTATATTCAACATTTGTGCAATTTACCAGCGCTTTCGGGAGCTTTTCTATGCAAATTTAGTCAAATTACATTTTATTCGGTACAATAGGTTCTTGTTTCTGTGTCAGTTCTTGTATATGTTAATATCAACTTACATTCAATGATTCTTTTGTATTCGTTACCTTTCTATAATTTATCAACTCTTTCGGCACAAGTTTAGTCAAATTACATTTTAATACGCAAAATCTGTGTTTATAATTCTTTCAATCAAGCATCAACCCTAACTAAAATTGTATCAAACAATGTTACTGCCAATACAATGTTCCTAGATCTTCTTAATATTCACAAGTACTTGAAATATCTTACATTCATGTCTAATTGTCATCATTACCAATAAGCATTTCATGTTTTCTTTTTAAAATATTCATTTATGTTCTTTATCTTGCAATATAAAAGACTTCTCTTTTTACCCTCTCAATCTTCTTTCTCATTTCTTTTTTTCATTAACAAAATTAATTTCTTTGCGCCTGTAGGTATCTCGTTGAAGCCAACCCCACTATTATTTTTTTTTTCATCCAAAAAAGGCAAATGCCCTGTGGCATTCCGGAGTACAAATGTGTGTTCCTAGCCGGGGAAAGGGGTAAAACGCAAGAGTTAAGCTCAATTTTATTTTCTAATTAGCGAGCTGTCAAATCCGG
Organism: Lepisma saccharinum; assembly: GCA_022664845.1. Lineage (NCBI taxonomy): Eukaryota > Metazoa > Arthropoda > Insecta > Zygentoma > Lepismatidae > Lepisma > Lepisma saccharinum. Next base: position 2,817 of record JAGDQP010011371.1, read on the forward strand.
GAGTAAATTTGTAAAAAAAAAAAAAAAAAAAAAAAAAACAGAATAATTAATGATTTCGTTATACCATAGCAGGGTACCAACATGGCCTGCGGCATTCCGGGGTACGTTAGAACGATGTACCTACTCAGTGTAGTTTATGTTTTGTATAGAGAGAGTATATTATTTGTAAGAGGTGTTCCAAGTTTTGTATTGTAATCTTTAATTAAATACTGAGAAATGGAAACTTTGAATATGGATTTATTTTTTTAAACACTGTTTTCTTTACTTTATGGTCCGTAAATTGTTTATATATAAAGAAAAATGCGTTTGCAGTTTAAATTTATTTATTACTTATTTCATTTTAATGCCAATATTTGTCTGTTTATTCCACGTATGGCAAAAAAAGAAAAAGAAAGAAAGAAAACAAAAATTGTTTAAATCAACTCTTTATCAAACCTAATGGTCAGTCTAGATTAGGCCAAATTTGTATGCGTGTACGTGTTGGTAAGGACTGTCTTAAAACGGCGAAATCATCGGTCGTTTCTTTGTAACTCCGAGCTTACAGAAAAGGAGACAAAGAGAATACATACGCTTTAATACTTACTACAGAAATTAGTATATTTGTTGGCACAATGCACTGCAGTACATTTAAATATATAGAAGCTTATGCACTCATAATTATTTTGCAATGTTTCTGTTATCACTGTTCACATCGTTGTCAGATACTGAGACCTAATATTATTTATGGCTTTGTGGAATAAATCTCAAAATCCTGTGTTGGTTAATTCAAAATCGCCTAGTGTTGTTAAACATAGGTTTATCAAAAGTGTCATTTATACACGTTGGCAAAACATGTGGATGATTTTTCTTTTTCAAGCACATTGCAGCAATTGTTTGAAACAATACTGGAATATTGTGAACTATATATATTTTTTTTGAAAACATATTATTGATGGAAATATTTACAAAATAACCCCTGACGTTAAAACTCTTGCCAGCATGAAAGCAAGTATTAAAAAAAACGTTTTCCTATCATTTTTCAGAAAAGAACTGTTTCTCAAATAACGAGAATCTTTTAAAATTATATTGATAATATTTCATGCTCTATGAGTACCGGTACATCTTAATGACCTCTATCTAAACGCGATACTGGACTGACTGCTGTCATTGAAAATTTCATGATTATATGAAACGAAGAGGCGGAGAGACAGTTAATCTCGTTTGTCCACTTCCAGTATAAACCAATATGGGTCATTTTTTCAGTTCTAACTTAATTTCTACGCTTGATATCGCTGTGTGACCCGTTTTGTATGTCTCAATTCTTATAAATATTATTTGCAGTATCTTCTATTATATGCAGAGTAGGGTATATTATTATATAAATAACTTAGAAATTAAGATTTAAATCAATAAACGGACCGCACAACAATAAGAAGCGTATACAACTGAGTTAGAACTAAACATTTGATCCACTTTGGATTACACTGGAAGTGGACAAACGAGTTTAAATATCTGCTCTGGCGTCTATGTTCGATGCTAAGCAGTCACTCCTGTCGTGGGCCTAAGCCGATTTTATTAATTTTGTATTTTCTGTGTTTAAGAAAAGGCAATGTATGGTTAGTAGGTTGGATTCGCCTTGTCTCTTGTGCACGTAATTCTAGGTTCTAGGTAATTCATATAATAGTATACCATACTCTGCATATAATAGAAAATACTACAAATAATATTTATATTTTGTAAGAATGAAGACATAAATGAAAAACGGGTTGCACAGCGATATCAAGCGTTAAAAAACTTAGTAAAACCTGAAAATTTGTTCCATATTGGTTTAGATTGGAAGAGGGCATTAATATTGATGAAATTTTCAATGGCAACAGTCAGTCCAGTATCGCTTTTAGATAGAGGTCACTGATACAAACTATGAACTTATTTATAGTATCTGGCAACCTATGAACAGAGATACAATGCTAAATATTTAGGTAGGTATACGTTTCTCTCTTTGTAACGAAACCTTTCATATACTATCCCATATACCTGCATATTTCATAAATTTTAGGTGGGTATACGGTGGCGTCTTAAAATTTGAGGTGGGTATACGCGTATATCCTCCCATTGCGTCCCTGCCTATGAACAATGTTAGCAGTAATATTGCAAATCGATTAACAGAGCACATGTATATCATTTTAGATCTTTCAAATATTTCTTCTTTTGTGTGTGTTTAAACTTATCGTAGTGTATTGTGCCATCAAATATATTATTTTCTGCAGTAAGTAATTACCCAAATACATTCTCTTTGTTTTCTTTTCTGTTTTAAAAATTCAGAGTAGGAAAGAAACGACCGATGATTTCGCCGTTCTGAGACGGTCCTCACCAACATGTGCAAGCACAGAAATTTGGCCTAATCTGGACTCACCCTAAAACAATGTTTATAAAATCTTAAAAATTCGGACCCTTCTTATCATTAACGCAAAACAATTAGATTTCATTCATTGAACTACTAAAGAGGTTTTACTTAATCGAAACTGTGCCCTGTTTACCAGCATTTAGATTTAAATAACTGACGTAAAAGAATCATGTCAAGAAATATCCGAATCCAAAACACTGCGTGTCAAAAATAGAGCCAAGTTCCCAAACAGTACAAAAAAGAGAGATATTTCAGCATATGGAAGTTTTGATGTATAAAATGGCCATCTTTCCCAAATAGTTTTTATATCGATTTAGCTAAGTTTTATAGAGCAAGTGAAATTTTCTTATACAGCTTTCCCGACTGGGATTGTATCAAGAACTTGGCCAACTCTCTGGTTATTCTACTGGCACCTACTTAAGCACTGTACTGTTCCATTAAATTCCAGACCAGTTGGCCAAGTTCTTGAAACAATCCCAGTCACGTAAGAAGTATAAGAAAATTTCATTTGTTCCATAAAACTTAGCTAAATCGATATGAGAACTACTTGGGAAAGAACTTGGCCAATTTTGTATATTAAAGCTTCCATATGCTGAAGTATCTATCTTTTTTGAACGTTTTTAGGAACTTGGCTTTGTTTTTGACACAGAGTGTTTTGGATTCGGATATCACAACTTTTTGTAAATTTAGTTTTCTATTTAGGGGGTAGGTTTTGAGGGTTGATAGTAGTTAGGGGTAGGTTAGCCGCTGTTGCTACTCGCTTCTGAATAGATCACGTTGAGAGACAATTTCAACAATATGTAACATACTATATATCGTATCACTTTATTTTAAGGACTACTTTGGGGGGTTGGTGGGGTTTATTGGTATGTCACCCCAGATTTTGGACTTTTCTGGAGGTTTACAAGTAACCCCTTAAGAATGTGTAAAATTTTCTATTTCTGGCTAGTCGGGAACACGTCAGAACATGTATATTGATTTTACAATTTAACGGTCTATTGTGCCCCCCTTAGGGATCGCACCCCAGATTGTGTAGCTTTCTGTAACTTTACATGTTACCCCTTGGTATGTGTAAAGTTTTGTATTTCTAGCTAGTCTGGAACATGTTAGAACATGTATATTGATTTTACAATTTCGGTGGCTATTGTTTCCCCTTTGGGTTCGCACCCCAGATTTTGGACTTTTCTGGCACTTTGACTTGAGGTTTGGTAGTGTTATAAAATATCTTTGATGTTCGGTCTTTTTTAGTGTTTCGTGTAAAGCTACTTGGCACCGCACGTCAGGTCGGTTTGGAACTTTGGAACATAGGAGGTTAAAGCAAGAGGATAATAGCCACCCACATAGCAAAATGTCGTCCCAGGAATATCTGACGGATCTCCTGGCAGGATATCGGGACGTCCGTAGGACGTCCTGTTTAAGTCCCGTTTACATCCATGGGACGTATAGTTATAATTAATCCTTCGTATAATTATACGAAGGCATATCCTTCGTATAGTTATAATTAATTAAATAATAATAATAGTAAGGTCGATTTAATTTATAGAAATTAAAGGTAGGTAATCCCGCACAGCTTTCCGGGGGACATCCAGGGGACCTCCATACGGGATGAACTGTTTGTATTGCCCACAGAGTTATCCCACGGACGTCCTTAGGACATCGCTATGGGAGCTTGAGAAATCTGACGTTAATGGGATCTAAATGGGACGTCCCAGGGATGTACTCTGCTATGTGGGCATGGGCATATTTTCAATTCAAAGAGGAAAATTAACCTACTTATGGGATAGGTTATTTATTTATGGGCTTTAGGCACATCAGGATCAGACCGGGATACGGTAACGAAGAAAATGTTGCAAGCAAGTCAACCAGAGACTAGTTTGTAGGTACAATCCTGGCATTTGCCTCAATCCGGATAGGGAGTCGCTGGGATCGTTCCAAGATCCTGTATCATAAGAGCTATGGTCGCTCAGAGGTACAGTCTAAAGATTACGCTTTGTACTTGACCTATAGTTACCTATAGTTTAAAATGGATTCCAAAATTATTTTTAATCTGTTGCTACTGACAAGGGAAGTATTTGGGTTCGAACAGGAATATTTGATAAGACTTCGTATATATATTCGTACTCCGATGTTGATAATACCTGCAAAGTAATTCGACCATGTAAGGCCTCGTTTCTCCGCTACAGAGCATTAGAGTTTGGACCAAGTGAGAGACTGCCGCTGCAATGACTCCCGCAGTTTCGGTTGAAACAGGCATTCATTACTAAAAATATCTACATGAACATACCTAACAGTGCTCCCAAAGACTGCTAAGCCACAATACCGTATAACAAATAGTTTGGAAAATATAGGCCTGTATTTGTCTTCCCAAACGTAAGTGAGGGTATTCCACAACGTGAGTAAAATAGAAGGGAGAATCACAATAGGCACACAGGACAAAAAACACACCAGGGTAACATTCAAAAGCACACGCCAAAAATGATACTAATCTCACAAAAAATCTCAATTTCGGGGGTGAGATCCGTACTCCCAGAATCTCCCTCTACGTACGTCCCTATCCGCAACTATTAGCAACTTCAAGAGTGTAAAATAAAGTGGCATTTGACACCGTGTCCATCCATGGAGTGTGATTTTGAAGGTTGCTCTGTGTGCCTATTTTGATTCTCTCTTCTGTTCTACTCACTTACTAGAAACGCCTCACTTGCATTTGTGAAGACAAGTACTGGCATATATCTGCCAAACTACGTATTTGTTAGACGCTATTGTGGCTTCGCAGTCTTTGTCAGTACTGTCAGGTATGTCCATGTGTATATTCCGAAAAATAAATGTCTGTTCGAACCGAAACTGCGGGTATCGTTGCAGTGGTTGTCTTCCACTTACTCCAAACTTTAACGCCGTCTAGCGGGAAAACGAGGCCTTACACGCTCGAATTACTTTGCAGGCATTATCAGCATCATGGTACGAATACATATACGTAGTCTTATCAAAAACTCCTGTTCGAACCCAAATATTTTCCCTGTGATACTGCTCTCAACCATGTTAGGACGTGTCACATCCACTTGGATCACTGGTGGGGGCAACTTGAACCGACTTTCACGAGACGGGTCGGGGCCAACTTCTTCAGGGATCACGGGTCAATTCGGGTCAGGATGAGTCTCAACCTGACCCGACCCACTGACAATATTAGTACCGAGGTTTGAAACCCTGCCGCGTGGTTAAAAACCGACAAGAAAAACCGCGTATCCACTAAAAGCACTTACGCGATGAAGAGCAGATAAATTTGTTATGTGACAAACTGTCTTCGATGTTAATGGTCGATTTCAGAATCATTAAAAAAAAAAAAAAAATCTTATTTTCTCATATATTAATATATTTGGTTCCAGAGCAGTATGCTTTTATATGATTCCCTTACGTAAAATAAAGTGTGTTCCAAACAATGTTACAATAAAAAAGGGTTCGGCAGAGAAAACTGACTACTTTTGAAACTGTATTGCAAGGTTTAGTTTGAGAGAAAACATTTTTTTTTTTTTAACTTACGGAGAGTTAAATGCAATTTATGAATCACAATGGAAAAAACTTGGATGAAGAACGTCTACACTTTAAAAATGACGTCATCCAAATGACTGCAATTCTAGTGAACGTTCTCTCGTAACCTTTCACTATAATACCGGACAGCACGTTGGACCATATCTTGTAAAATTGTTGCTATTTTCCAACAGTTTTCTTCAGTTCTGGTGTAGTGCAACGTTTGTTCATGACAACTTCCCGTTTTGACGTAACTTCACAGAAAATATTTTCATGGCGACAAGTCCGGTTAGCGAGGTGATCATTTGGATGACGCCTGTTTTAAAGCATAGACGTTCTTCATTCAATATTTTCATTATCATTCATATATGGTATTTAATTCTCTGTAAATTAAAAAAAAAACACTTCATTTTGTTTTGTCTCAAATTATAACATTATACTTTGATTTCAAAAACCATCAGATTTCCCTGCCGGACCCTGTATTTAATAATTTACTGATCAATCGTTTAGTGGTTCTGAATATGTCCTGATTTTAGAACACATCATGCCATTAAAGAAATAAAAATCTTGTCGACTTCATAAAATAACTAGTTGCCTTTATATAACAGTACAGGCAGAGAATGAATTGGCTCTTAAAACTTAAAACTTTGGTACACATTATTTTATTTGAGCCATTTCTAGTAACTATTAACTTTAGCCCGTCTCGATTAAACGAGTTCAATGGTGTTGTAATCCTCAATCTTCCATGTTCCAGGCGGGATTCGAACCCGCGACCACGGATATTACCTCGTGTCAATCTTTGTATCCGTAAAAAAATATATGTAGTAACTCACTCAGATAAATGTTTTCTGTTGTGACATGATCTCTGTTGAAATAACTTTCAGAGTACAGTAAATTAAATTAATTATAGTAAATAATTATACTAAATAAATTAAGAACTATGAGGAAAATATATACCCAACTGGTTTTAGACGTACCTGTATAAGTTTTGATATAAACTCAAGCAGTTCTCAAAAAGAGGACACAAACTTCACTGTCAATACACTTGACCTTTCTGATGAGTCTGGTATTTCATCAATAGCAGAAGCTAAGGCTTATATATATATATTTGACGATTGATCTTGTCAAAAAGCCAATCCGAAAGTAAACAGAAACATCTGTTGATAAGAAGAATGACTCGTGCTGTTACCGCCCATAAAATTGATTTTATCTTGTCTTAAGAAGAATGACCTAGCATTTAGACAACCAAACCTGCCTGAGATATTAAGATGACGTAAAACATTTTATAATTAACACATTGTTATTATAGATAGAAACAACGCGCTTGTTTCTTACGTACATTGAGTAGGGTACTTTATCAGTAAGAAGCTTACAGTAGTCTCAGTTATCTAATTGGTAATTTTCAGAACTTTCATTTTTATTTACTAACGAGCGATTTAAGCACACGTGCCGTTTGCAGAAAGATAACTTATCAAGTACTTCTTTCGTTTATGTAGGACGGAAATACGGAGAATTTTTTTTGGTGCTAATTGGTTACTGCGGCGAAGTTTGTATTTACATATGGTCAGAACTGTAGCCAAAAAGTCAGGGGGATGAGGCCCCGAAATAGTGTATGTGCTCCCCAAAAATAAAACTGGGATAATACAATAGATACACTAAGTTTCAGGCGTTTTGTACACGATACCTGTGCTTTACTTTGTTATTCGCTGAACGAAACACCTACCTTACTTACGGCTGTAGTAAGGTAATTAATACAACGACTTCTATTTATTTTTTGAGTTGTCAAATTGCATGTATCGTCTACTGAAACATTCCATTTTTTTTATTACTCACGATACAATCACATTTAACACACACACATACACACAAAAAAATAGTATCACAATCAATTACTCCATGTTATGGCATGAGGTGGGGAGCCATACTTCCCGAGACAGACGTATTTTCAAGGTAAAAAAGACCTATATTGTCTGGGAAGTATGAGGTTTGATACCACCTTAGTCACCATCTAAAATCACAGTCCACATTCTTGATTGTACTTATAAAAAATAGTATATAAAATAGAGTTGCTGTTCTACATATTACTTCGTGCTAGAAAGGTGAAGCCGGTGGGCGTGGCCCATCCGCCATATTGAGATTCACAAAACAGTACCATATGCTCATTTAAACACATTGAAAAAATAAGTCAAATATTTTCGCGCAAAACACTGTTAATAGCAACTTAATAATTACAAATCGACTTGAAATGATAAATTTGTACGTTAGTAAAGATATTATTTACGTAAATATGAATTTCCAACAAAACATATCGAGATGATAACGCTTTTACGAGCAAGGTTGATATCCATATCCACTTGCTACGCTAATTTCATGAAAATCGGTGATCCGGACCTTTTCGACAACGGCTCCCAGATAATGTGTCATCCAGATATTTTGGCTATAACTAGAATTTACCCAAAAGGACTGGATTCGAAACCCAACAAGGGACATTTTCCTGGGCTCCGTGGCCTAGTAGTCTGAGGTAGTCGTGAATACGATACCTGGATTTACCAAGAGGTATTACGATGTCTCCTTATGATCTCTGGTCCTAATCCCGAGAGGAACATGGATGTTTCGTCTAAGGTACCCGGAGCCTATTTAATGCACTAAATAAAGTCATTTAAATAGTATTAAGGACTGTGAAGTCGCTAGAAACCCTATAGTAACTGGCCACCTCGACTGACGGTTTTAATGAATAACCTTAATCCAAGAAGACGAATATATGGATGGCACCGTATTCCTTCAGAGCTCACCACAGTCTGTCCTCTCCCAAGTAATCGAGATAGGTGTTAAAGCTTCTTGCTCAGGTTTTTTAAAAATATTTAAACGATATAAGAAGTATAATTCCGCGACTGTAGCAATCTACTATATCGATGGATACATAATTTCAATCAGTTTCACAAAGCAAATGTCGGATGGTACCTATAAAGACAACCTAGACCGCTACCTTTACAATTTGCCGTGCATCCGTAGTTCAGCTGGTAGAACATTGCTTTTCTCATATGGGAGATTATTGGTTCGAATTCGTGAAGTCAATTTTCTTCATACCAAACACATACCGAGATTGCACCTTAAAGATGGATCGTGGCCACTATCTTCTCAGCTCCTTCCTCTCGTTGTTAAATATTTCGTGTGAAATGACATCCGTTTGAGATCTATAGATTATTCAATCTGTTCCCCAGGAAGGATGCTCGTTGAGAGACGTCATCCTTCAGACTTGAGACAGGTTAGAGTGAATTTATCAACCTAGGCCAGAAATAACTTCAGTTCAAAAATGGAACTTTAATATTTTGACTAAAGTTAGCGATGCAAATGTTGGAAAGTGAAGTTGACGAGGCCAGCTTATTTTCTTCTGAAACGGTTGCATCTAATACTACCTCCGTTACAAAAAATAATGTAGCAGTTACATAAACGAACAATGTACACTACATTGAAAAGGATAAGATTTATATCTGAATATTTTAATGTTTTTCGGCCCGACAAAAATCTACTGTATGTAGACGAGATGGCACCGATACTATTTATATATTTGCTGAAAGCCTGTTGAACTTTATGTTTTTTGCTACATCAGATTTTATCGAACCGTGCCCAAATTGTTAGTGTAAGGTAAGGGGGGCAAATATGGCCCACCTTAACTTTGTTGATTTTTTCAGTAAGAAAAACTATTTCTTTGTGCGAATCGACTGAACTATCAAGTTCGGAGACTATCTGGACAAATGAAAAAAAAAGCTCTTTTCTAAAAATGTCGTATAAAATGCAGTACATCGAAAAATAAAATGTTGCAATTGGTCCATATTGTGGACATGGCATTCCCAATATGACACTCTATAGAAAACAAGAGCGCATGGCAAAAAAAGATATGTAATCTTTCTGTATTCCTCATAAATGCTACATATTGAGAGATATACATGACAAGCATACGTAATTTATATGATATTGCAAAACCAAGAATATTGTATTAATACAAAACGCCAAAATTGGTGAAAAACAAGTGAATATACAAGGATAATAAAATATTAATAAACAAGAAGTGTAATACAAACGAAGAAATTTAGAAAGTCATGTCTCACATGAGGGACAAAGAAATGGTCCGTGATTCCAGAACACTCTTTAAGAACGTATTTGCGACATGACACATAGACGCATGTCTGCAACCCTGTCTTCCTGACAAAGGTAACAAAACCTAGATTCACAAGACTTGGAACAACTCGGTGTCGGTTCTTCAGGACAATTAGAAGCAAGCTGTTGAAATTCTGGCGCTTTAAACGTGATGAAACTTGCTTTGTTCTGGTTTAATCTTTTTATTCTTTATATTGGAATTGGTAGCTCCCTTATTACCTGGCATTATCTTCGTTTTATGACTGACTAAATATTATGATGATGAGTGTTTAGTACAAACATTTTAAATACCTAATTCTTTCATTTTAAGCAGTTATGACTGCATTTTGCCCAATATATCCCATCTTGCCTCTGTGCTATCCGGTGGGCCTCTCTACTTTCTTGGAGCCTGCTACTTACACAATAAAATGCATTGGGTCACACACATTTAGTGTTTACGTATGCTCACATAGCTACATTTTCCATGCATTATACTGATTAGGATTTCAACTACAGATACTGAAACGAAACATTACTTACTTTGCTGAAATAACAAAATATTTTCTTGCTCAGTATGCCACTTCAACTGGAGCTGCTGCCGCTCACGCCACTCGCAAATGAGTCCCGCAAAAATGCTTTCTCTTGTCGTGTGGATATATTTTACGGTGAGATCTAGTAGCACCAACGGAAATTTGCAGAGATCTAGGGGGTGGGCCATATTGGGGTGCGGGCCGTAATCGGTACACTTACATGATTTATTATTGAATAAGCTAACTGAGACTAGTCGGCTTTCCTTAACATACTTTGTGATTCGGATAAGGCAGGAGGATACGCATAAACTAATGGCATCTTCAAGATTCATGACACCCCTAGTTGCAACAGTTATAATTCTTTAAAGGAGGAGTGCTGTATCTATTTGCATATCGATACCGACAGAGCTCACGATAGAAGTAAAAGAACCTAGGGTTTTTACTTTGACCTTCTGGCAGAATGTTGGAATACTTCTTTTCCGATCATTTTAAAGGTGCTGTTCGTACCGATACAATATAATGCATCAACATTAACAGCAGGATCAGCTGTTACTTCTGTAATCATGTGCGGAGACCGGAATCAGAATTGAATGGTAATGGGGATTCCAGTCGTCCATCAACTTCCTTTATGTTTGCTGTGCCGGACAGGGTTTCTGCCAGACTTCCTGTGGGAGTACTTGACAATTTGGGGGTGATACCCTCCTATTTGAGGTCTGGCAGAAAACCTGTTCGGCACTGCACACATTTTAATGACTAATGCACAAAATATTAAAAAATATAAAGACAAATGAATTTAAAATATAACTTATTTCATCATATTAAACCCTAGATTTTGAATTGTGGTTATGGGGTAATTCCAGTATCCCGTTTTTTTTGTTTTGTTTTTTTAATGTTCTGCAGCAATGATTCCTGAGCTAGAACACGTCAATAAATATTCTGAAGCAATTTTGCCCAGGTTGAAGGGATGATGGCTTCAGTTTACCTGGACTGACAGTTTAACTTTTGACTGATCACGGCATGTGAAACTTGGTTTTCAACCATGACTCGTGTGTTAACCCCGTACAGACGTTCGATGCTGTACCGGGGTGATGCAAATTTAATGCTTCTTTCCTTCCTTTTAAATAAAATCTTTTGAGCACATTACTGTCGACAGGTTCCTAAGAGAATTTTCTGAAATATCGAGAAATATTACGCTGTATTAAAATCATTTGTATATATTGGTTTTCGTTCCACTTTGAAGTCACAATTTAATGTCCCGAGGTAAGGCATACGGTTGGTTGATACTGTTTCTTCTCTATTGATAGATACAATGTATAGAAGTAGATGTGTATTGTCTTTTCTTTCTTTTTTGATAAATGTACATCATGTTGCTATGTGATCTGATTATGTAAATATACTCATAAAATGTGGAATGCCATACAGATTACTTTAAAATGTTCTTCACGGCCATGGAAAGATTTTTCTGGTGAAATGACTCCATGCTAATATATGGAAGTGTAAAAAAACAGGCATAGGATTCAAGGAGTGGGTACACACACCAAGGAATATAAAAGCGAAGAAGGAAGGCATGTCGTAAACGAATCTTCATGATGCGTGCCACAGTGGTTCAATGGTATAGTGCTCACATCCTGTTCTTAGGATCGTCTGTTCGATCCGTGCTTATGTCGTTTGGGCTTAGTGGTGGACAAACACCGTGTGCGTGGGTTTTCTTTGGAATCTCTGTTTTCAATTCTCCCGTTGGCCTGAGTCGAAGTTGCTTAGGCCTTAAAAATTAAATTAAAAATAACTATAACCTTCTTTTCTATCCTAAGTTCCTCACAATAGAGACCTGCACGGGCCGGGCTTGGGCGGGCCAGCTCTGCTATTTCTTTGGGCCGGGCTTGGGCGGGCCGACATTGCTTTCTTTTCAGGACGGGTCGGGCTCGGGGCGACTAATTGCACTTCTTTAAAGTAGTCCAATAATTATTGACTTTCGTTAAACGATAATTGGAATAAAGCCAAACGTTCAAGTCTGTGTGCACGCCACGTGGAGTGAAAGGTATTACAAACAAGCCAATATTTACAGTTGGTGTTGCTTAGCGGCTCCACTCTCGCTATAGAGGATTAGTTGTTCACCGGGGTGTTGACCCCAGTCGGCAGTCGGCAGTGACTGACTGCATACCATTCCCTCAATAAATAACAAAAGACAGTGTGCGTATTGAAGCTTCCTCTGATGGTCCGCGTCAATACCAGAATAAGGTCAATCCAACCACTGGATCCCAGGGAGTGAACAGTCAGAGTTGTTGTCTTGATACAAAAATGAAAGGAAACCGCACTCTCTATTCTTCTCTCCACTTCAGCGACCCGCAGGAAGAAATGGTGGATGAAGTTAGATTTGCAGTCTAATACGGTGTTAAATACCGTGAAAATGTAGGTGGGGGGGGGGGTCAAATTTCTGATAATTTGTTGTGTAAATAAAAGTTATATCGGTACTTTGACTAACTACTTCTTTGCTGGATTTAAGAAACCTGCGACTACAAGTAATCCTACTGTTCAAAGCGAAAGGATTATTTTGATCCTTTCTGTTAGAAATAAATTGAAACGGCAATCCTGTAGAATGAAGTTAAAATGACTAGCAAATCTAAGCTCATCACGTTGTTCAAACACTCACATAAGCTTGTATGTATTATATTATATTATTATTATTATTAAACCAGATACAAATATATTGGGGCTCGAGCTCAAACTCATAACATACTACTTCTACTACCACTACTACTACTACTACTACTACTACTACTACTGTTATAATATTAATAATAATAATACATTAGGTTTTCTACGAGGATCTATTGAATTTAGAAAAGTTCGAAGTTTGATTTTCTGCACAGCATTTTTCATTAGAATTTTATTTCCTATGAAATTAATGAAAACTCATGAAATCGACAAAATACAAGTGAAAATGAATCTACGGCGTAAGTTAGGGCTAATAAATCTGATATAGCTTGTTAACCATGGTAGTTAGAATTCCAAAATAACTTGTGTGAAAACGTTGCGTAAGTGCCCTACATAGCAGCAATGTGATATAGAGTTTGGTGTACAACGAGGGCGAGAAACATATCAAAAATCGTTACATGGTGGTGTAATTATGAACATGAGGTCCTAATAATGACACTTTTTTGTTGAATGGAAACTTGTTCACATACTTTGCATTAACATACATAAAGGAAATGTTTCTCTTGTGAACTAAAGCGACGAAGATAAGAATAATACTCAGGCACTTTGCTGACTACAAATATGACTATATATACCACACATTCAGTGTGAAATTGATGCAGTTAGTAGGAAATAATACAAAATAATAACTCTCGGTAGGAGAGAAATTCAGAAACACTTTCTCATTTAATCTAAAAAATACAGAAAAATGGATATAAATGTGAAAATTACAAAAGTAATTGTGCTCAATCATTAAGAAATTCAAATCCTGTACTCGCGTTAATGGTCTACAAACTGTATTTGCGGTGGCATTATTGGGGTACACGTAGACGATCACATTACCACCTCATTTTCTTACATATTACGGTAGTTTGCTTGCGTAAAAACAAGGCATTTGACTCTTTTGATACATATGACTTTCAGTGATTATGACTCACAGTCGATGTGAAATTAAAGGAAATGTACCTACCTGAATTAACAACGACCTTCTCTATTCAGACCACAGCTCCAAGAGTGCATCATGGTAGCTTTCCTATGATCACTAGCCGAGTTAGTTTCTGGCAGTCCTGCTAGAGGTCTTCTGCCTTCATATTCGTACTTCGGAGCTCCTGCCACCTGTTCTAGTTTCCGAGACACCGGTGGGGGAGCGTTAAAAGTCTACGTGACGTTATTTGGTTTAGCCACCTTACGTTACGAGCTTTCTGTGATTTTTCACATCGAACCATAAGCCCTCGGGCGATTATTTTCACACAGCGTAACTACTCTCCCTTTCTATATTTTGGTTATGTAATTTTCACATTTCATTCGAATTACATATCTTTCTTTTTCTTCTTGTTTGGTGTTTTGTACTTCCTTTTAGCATCCATCTCCAATCAAATCAAAACCACACACCACCCATTACAAAACGGAATTTCCGAATAAAAACACTATTTCTTGAAATCAGTACTGAAAGGAAAATTTATTTTTACTGTAGCTCTTTGGCTACCAAATTCTCACTATCGGATTATCCCATAGTAATTTCGTATGTGCGATCGCCGCTGCAATGGCGCCATCTGATGAGCAGATAGGGAAGTAGATGGCAAGTGCCATAATGAGTCATATAGGGCACTTGATTCTGCAGCAATGTCTTGAAGGAGAACGGTCTACTTCACGTTTTGGAAGTGTGGACGTGTTTGATCATGGCAGTGTCCCAGGACCACATACGGCATGTCATGCTGTACGAATTTCACCAGGGATATCCAACCAGCGCAGCGTCACGACACATCAATTTCTCATATGCTCAGGGTGCTGTAGATATGCGAAAGTACCAGAAGTGGTTCCAGAGGTTTCGGTCTGCAGACACCTACCTCACCGATAAGCCACGAGAAGGGAAACCTGTGCAGCTAGACAACGATACCCTGCGAGTAGCGCTGGAGGCAATCCAATGCAAACTGTTGAAGAACTGGCCAGCGAACTCCATATTACCCATTCGACCATTCATCGTCAACTGCAGGATGTTGGGTACGTGTCGAAAGTCGGAAAATAGGTACCCCATGTGTTAACGTCTTAACAGAAGAAGCAGTGAGTTGACATTGTAGTTCCCTGCTCATTCGTCACGTACGTGAACAATTTCTGGACAGAATGGTGAAAGGGATGAAAAGTGGGTCGTCTACCATAATACTACACGCAAACGGCAGTGGGTACCTAAAGGAGGAGACGCAAAAACTGTGTCAAAACAGGATCTCCTCCCCTGCAAAGTGATGTTGAGTGTTCGGTGGGATATCGTGGGATAATCAATTTTGAGCTCTTGCCACACAACCAGACCGTACGTCTACGGACTACATTGTTGGAGAAACATCCTGCTTTGGCTAATCGTAAGAGTGTGCTTATCCACGGTGATAACGCGCACGCACACACGGCAAGGACCTGTGCTAAGATCGAGGAATGTGGCTGGGAGAAACTCTCGTACCCGGTGTTTTCACGAGATCTTGCACCTACAGACTACTTACTGTCCTTTTATCTGCCTGGAGAACACCTTTCGGGAAAAGACTACAAAATTAGAATGTTGTGCAACGAACAGTGACCCAGTTTTTTGCCTCCAAAACCCATGATTTCATACGGTAGGAGATTCAAGAACTGGTTGATTGGTGGGAGAGTGTAGTAGAGTCCAATGAAGACTATCCTGACTAACGGTGTTCCTGGTAAGTTATCTTTCTTTTCATCACAGTGCAAAAATATGGCATTACTTATGGGAATGCACCACACACATTATTTCCAATTTATCGGAAAAGTACGTCTGTGACATTGGAATTGATTTAGGGAATCCGAAATAATTCAACGGAGACTAAATACGCTGTTTTAGAGACTGATATTTATTCTTCTATAATATAAAGCTGATATTTACTCTTATATGATATAAAGCTGATATAAGTAATGTCTCCATCATTAAGGAAAGACAAGTACCCAGTTGGTACTTTAATAGTTATTGCAGTGTCTACTTAAAGTTTCTTACGATCTCTTGTCCTCTGTAACAAGCAGCATGTAACGAAGGTATGTGTGTTTGCGTGTGTGTGTGTGTGTGTATGGATGTGAATAATGGTGTGTGTGTTATGGTAAATTTCCATCTGTTTACAACAGTGTCAGTAGGGGGTCTTCTGTCCTCGTGGGTGGGTGGAATTCATTCCGCTCCAGGCTCAAGCTGTTTGTCGTGCTTGCTGGTCACATGTCTAGTTTCCAAAAGCAGAAAGCCCCGACCACTGTCTCGGCGGTTCGAAACAAGCAATGAGGTCTTCAGTCTTCATTGTATGAATTAACTTTCTTCCTACTCTATCCACATCTGAGTGTAGGTGCTGCCAGAGAGAATACTTTCGTGCATCTTCTGCTAGCTTCGTTCCTATTCCGAAACCATTCACGTCAAGCAGAAGAAAAAGTTTTCCCTCGAGTTACAAATGTTCTAGCTGTTCTCTGACGAAAGTGAGGAGAGAGAAAAGGAGAAGTCTCCCTTTCACACTTACGTGTTGCGGACGCATAGATATATTTATTACGTTTCCTTACACCCCAAATATTATCTCCAGCCTCTTTTGCTGTCCGAAGATCCTTCCGGATTTTTGCAGGTGACACTAATTTCAAACCGGGGACTGTAAGCTTTTTTTATTTTAACTAATATTCAGTACTTAACATTATTTATATTTAAAAATTCTGGAATGGTTCCGATTCGCTCCCCCACCAAACTATGTGTCTTGTATCTAATAGAAAATTAAGTTTTTTTTTTTCTGCTGTGAATATAAAAAATGACAAACGAAACTTGCTTGCCTCTCCTTAGCTTTTAAAATAATCATATTCCATAATATGGCATTAACTTTTGAAGTGACACATCAAGTTTTGCAAACTGTAGGAAGAATTCAAGTGTATTATGTCAAAATATGTGAAGATCGCACAAAAGAAGTTACAGACTTTAATTAATTTTCTTGTGTTAAAAACGTCAATTTTACGTTCAACACTCACTAAGTAATCACAGTGGTGACAATTTGCTACTGATTTCTAAAATTCGAAAAATGTTCGCTGGTCGAAGGAGCAACAGAAATACATGGGTGTTGTTGCAAAAACTAAGTAACTAACTTTATGGTTTACATAACTCGGTCGCCATTGGATTCTATCCCAGGCAACATCAAGCCAGTTTTCATCTTGAAAACCATGGTGGAATACAATCACCAATTTATCCCATTCGACATACATGGCCTACTCATCTTAGCAGTCATAATTTCGTTATTCTAATAATGGTGGGTGAATTATGCAATCTATTGAGTTCTTCACAGGAATGCCGCCAGGATTTTGAGTTTGGGAGGTGTAAAGTTAAAATTAGGAGGGAGTAAGTGGAGTTTTGCACGGTTTCTACTACTGATTTTTAACCGGAAATTTTTCAAAGTTGGGGGAGAGTGCTCTCGATGATTTGGGGGCTGACACTCCCTGTGGGGGTCTGGCGGAATCACTTGTTCTTCATTATGCAGCTTCCCTCATTCTCTGGTCATCTCATTCTCGTTGTCATTTCACAGTTTAAACTCTTAAAACTTTATTTTCAAACACACGCAATTTATGTTCATTTGCCAAGGTTGTATTCCAAATTTTGCAACCATGGCATTACATTTTGCAACAAGGACGTCATATGTCCATATTTCGGGTCTGCTTAAAATGAATTATTAAAATTATTGTACATATAATAGAGCTGTATTGGTAATATTTGAAAAGTAAATTCTCCTAATTAATCTTATCCGGAACGATTTTCGAGAAATAATGTAATTTTTCGTTACTTTCAGATTACAATGTACATCATATAATCGTAAGCGAGTTCTCCACAATGATAATTTTAAAATTGCCGTTTTGTGCTGTTTTTGCCCTCAATTTATTAAAGTCATTTTTGTTCTTTGTAAAATAAACCATTTTCTTACTGTGTTTGCAGGGGCTTACTCCGCGAAAAATCGTAAATCTGGTTTATCAGGAGCAGGTCCGGTTGCGTGAACTGCGCTTCAAAGAGGTTTTACTGTACTATAATTTGTTAATATATCAAATTTGGTAGTTTTGCAATATTTTAGAAATAATACTTTGTATCTGCGTATACGTTACACGGAAAACTGAAAAAAGAATGCATTGTTATTGCTACTTACAAGTATATAATTTTATTTACTTAACCATTTCCAGATACAGAACGATTTCAGCCATGTTATACCGGATATTAACAGGGGTAAGACTTTTTCGAAGGAAATGACCCTGGCCTTATTCACGGTACCATCCCATCATTTCCCTGGTATGATTGAGGGAAACCAGGGAAAATCTCAGTCTGAGTGGCCGGCATCGAGTATCAAACCCGGGCTTTTCGATTATAAGGCGAGGACTTGGTCTTGGCATTACAGTGTATAGCACTTTGCATTTTCAGATTTTCAAATAGAAAAAATGTCGATTGTATGGTAGAACAGTTTTATATAGCGACCCTCCGTAGCTCAGTGGTAGAGCGGTTTGATAACATGAAAATCTTCTTTCTACATCACACAATGTTATCAACGCAAATTTGAACTTCGATAAACAATCACAGTTTTAAAAACACAACGACGAGGATTTATTTGTATCAGTTCGCCCACAAATATACAAGTGAACACATTTCAACCATTTAAATACATATATAGTAATTAATAAATTAGTCAAGCCCCTTTTATTATAAATAGTATTCAAGATTTTATTCAAGCTCACTATTGAAAACTCGACTATAAGGTCCATTAAACCTATTTTACACTGATACGAATATTAAAAGACTAACTTGCCCCCTCATACTTCTGTCCGGCAATCGCCGCCACTGCTTTCAGGCGTTCTTTCGGGGAAGGGGGTCAACCGCTTTCCCGAAGGAATTAGTCTCAACACTTGTATTATTCATATACTTCCTAAAATATGTATATAATCTTTGATTTTTTTATATCAAAATTTTCTTGTCGCTTGTAGGATTTTTATTAGGATTACTGTTAGATAGTTAAACTTGTAACATCCTGTCGTAGAAACTTGTAACAGCAGTAGCCCCAACACCAACTCTTGCAAAATTTATCTATATTGCGGCCAACCTGCCGGAAGAAATTAATTAATTAATTTATTTATTTTCAGTTTCGAGCCAAGGAGTTTTCACTCTCATAATTGAACAGGATACTGAGAAAGCTAAGCAGACTGACATTCCAAGTGGACATCGAATTGATGATTTGGGCCATGTACTTCGTTGGTCTACGAAGCTTCAGGACAATCATGGGAAGATTTGCACTTTTGGCAAAATTGATTTTGTTAGGGAGAGACGAACTGGCCTTGTTAGTCATCTTTACTTCAAGTGTCACGTATGTAATCGAGAAGTAATGCATTCAACAGAGACACATGATGAAACATCAACAACGTCGAAGATAAACAGTGGTCCTGTTTGGGGAACTTTGTCCATTGGTAGCGCGTATTCCCATCTTCAAGAATTTTTAGGTAATATGGACATCCCCTGCATGAGTTCTAAGATGTTTGGCGAAATAGAACAGGAACTGGAAACAGTATGTACAACACAAATTAAATTGATTTCTAGAACCACTTTATCATTATAAATTTGAAGTGATGTATGCTGTTCATTGTTGTGAGAATTTTGTTCGTACATCCCCCAACTATATATTTGAATTTTTGTTGCCGAAATGAACCAGTCTGGGTAATTTATTTTGGGTATTTTATTTTATTGAATCGCAATAGTTTAATTGCATATAGAATTTAATTTAAAAGTAAACTGTTGGTGTTTGCATCGTGAAATTACATTACCATCAGTCGAGTATATAGATGTACTCTTAGGAGATTACATTACCATTGATGAATATTATTTTTATTAATAATGTTTAGCATTACGTTCTTTATCAGATGGCAAATAAACAGGAGCATTAGCATTAAACTAACCGACTTTTATGCATGTTTCTCAATTATTTTCAGTTTAACAGTTTTCGGAATAAAAAGTTTGGTCTCAAATAAAGAAGCTGGAGAAGAGGAGAAAAGAATTGTTTATAGTTACGATTAACGAACTCTACGTAAACGATACTGGAGTGACTACTTAGAGTTGAAAGATAGACGCCAAAACACATATTTAAACTCGTTTGTCCACTTCCAACCTAATCCAATGTGGACCAAATTTTCAGTTCTAACTTAATTTTATACGCTTCTCATCGCTGTGGGTCCCGATTTTTTATTTAAGTCTTAATTCCTGAATTATTCATGTAAGAGTATATCGTACTCTGCATAGAATAGGAATTTCAGAAATTTATTCAACGTTCAGAAATTTATCAAACTAATATGATTACATGAATTTGTGACAATTGTGTGACATTCCAATTGAGAAACATAACATATACAGGTTTCATTTCTAAGTATCCTGATATGTATGTGGCTTATTTAGCTTCACATTTCAACAGAAAATGCGTGAACAAATTACTCAAATTTATCCTACGGAACTCTGCAGGATCTTCTAATGTCATTTTTAAGCCGTTAGTCCATATTATCTAGGTGGCCTTGGCTAGGTCTAGTGCTTATGACGTCTTCCTAGGGTTATATATGCTGAAGAGAGCCGCCGATGGGTAGGTATCTGCCCTGACTTCATATCCGATAG
This sequence comes from Lepisma saccharinum, assembly GCA_022664845.1. Taxonomy (NCBI): domain Eukaryota; kingdom Metazoa; phylum Arthropoda; class Insecta; order Zygentoma; family Lepismatidae; genus Lepisma; species Lepisma saccharinum. The sequence goes on from JAGDQP010011371.1 coordinate 23,716, forward strand.
CAGTTCTCTAAAATAATATTATTATTGGGCCCTCGTCTGTGGCTTATGTAAGATTTTCTCCCGGGTAGGTACCCTGTTAAGTTAAATATATGGATTTCCTATTTCGGCGACAGGCCGTCTCTTGTCTCCTGTCCGCTTTTAAGTTTGCCTGCTTTCAGAGAGAGCTATATACGAAAATCTTGTTAGAAATATAATCGAGAAGAACAAGAGCCTGAAGAAAACCAAACAGCAGCTCATGATAGTGAATAAGCAAGTAATTGCAGTTAAGAGACCAGACGGGACCATAACACGAAATTAGAAAGAAATTATAAAAAAATATTTGAAAATTTATACAGAGAATTGTACTACTCCGAAGAAGAAACAGAATGAAGACTCAGAAGAAAACGATGTAGATGCCCCAGACGTAATGAAAGAAGTGGATAAAGCACTTCGAGGAATGAGGAACAGAAAATCGCCAGGAGAAGATGGACTCACAGCAGAGTTGTTTAAATGGGGAGGTGAAAAGATAAAAGAGGAACTTGCGAAATTATTCTCGATGTGCCTCAGGAAGAGAGAAATACCCTCCAGTTAGAATAATGCTGTTATAATTTTGATGTACAAGAAAGGGAACAAAGAACACGTCGAAAACTAGAGACCAATTAGTTTACTGTCAGTTCTATATAAATAAAATGTTCACCAAAGTTATTTTGAATCGTATTGAACGGGACTTTGATTCTAACCAGGGAAGGAAACAAGCCGGATTTCGTCGTGGATTTAGCACAATGGATCACATACAAATATTGAATGAAGTTATGGAAAGGACTAAAGAATATGAACTCCCACTATGTTTGGGATTCGTAGATTTTGAAAAAGCTTTCGATTCGGTCTCCTTAGTAGCAGTACTAAAATCACTTGAATATCAAGGCATCGAAAATGCATATATGAAGCTACTGCGAAACATTTATTTGACTGCCACATCCGTGATTAGACTACATCAAGAAAGTGGAAAATTTGAAGTTGGAAAAGGGGATTTAATTTCTCCAAAACTGTTTTCTGCGGTTATGGAGAGAGTGTTCCAAAATTTAAACTGGGATGAAGTTAGAATTAAAATTAATGGCGAATATCTTCGTCACGTACGGTACGCTGATGATATAGTCCTGTTTGCTTCAAGTGCAGAAGAACTACAAACCAGAATGGAAGAACTGAGTAATGAGAGTTCGAAAATAGGCCTTAAAATGAATTTAAGTAAAACAAAAGGCATATACAATCAGCATGCTGCAAAGAGGGAAATAAAGATTAGCGAAGAGACAATAGGCGTAGTTGATGTGTATGTTTACCTAGGCCGGCTCTTAGAATCGAATGTCAAGTTGACTGATGAAATAAATACATGTAAAATGGCAGAGAGAGAGAGAGAGAGAGAGAGAGAGAGAGAGAGAGAGAGAGAGACTACCTTTGGTCATTATTTATGCTACGGTAGTATAAATAAGTCCAAATTAACTACAAAGAATGCTGGTAACTAGTAAAGTGTAGTTGTTCCCA
>JAGDQP010011371.1:25243-43610 GCA_022664845.1 Lepisma saccharinum
AAGTACTTGACAATGTTGAGGTTTCCAAACATATCCCATATAACTAATGTGCCTATCATATACATTGAAGCACAATCATGCGTGAACCAGGTCATAATACAATTATTACTGCATGCAACTCCTTGAGAATAGCCACAAGACGAAACTAAACATGTTTGCTAATTATGTTCCCAGAACATATAAGATATCTACACTATTAAAGGAGACAGAGCACAAATCAAAAAAAGAACTAGAACTCTGTATCAGCAAGACACAGAATATTTATATCAATAACAAAAAGAATACTTTCCCTTTCCTAATTACATTTGAATTTCCCGCGGTTGACTTTACACCTTCGCAACAATTTACTTCCTAGAAAAACTGCAATGAACTTTATAAAAAGAAGAGTACATTCAAAGAAAGAAAAGTTACATGATGTTACAATAATGCCAATCATGTCTTTACTTTTGATGTTTTTACAAAGTTTGGTTTGTGGGCATAAATTGACATAGTGATTACATAGGTTAAAATGAATATGGGAATGAATAGGGAAATTTAACAGCAGTATTCAAAGTACCACTTATCAAATGCACAAAGTGAAAAGCATAAAACATACACTAAATAACTGAAAATAGAATAGCAAAAGATATGAAGACTGAAGTGTAAGTGGGGCAAGTGGCTCCCCTTGCCTACGCCCTTGTTGGAAATTTTTAAAAATACTATTAACTTAAACATACCGCCAGGTAACCAATTAAGCAATTACCCCATGGATATGCCTTAATGTTGGTGTGCATTAAACATAGAACTAAATATACGAACACTTATTTAATGTACAAAACGCTTAATGTATATATGAACACAAATAGTTATTAGTACAAAACGCGTGGACAGCCGTTGCTTGCTCTTTTCTTCTTGTGGAAGGCGACGCTTGTTTGTTTTTTTACATGTGTTAAGGAAATTTTCTATTTTACAACATTGAAAAGTGAAAGCTATGAAGGGACACACGTCTTGCCCTTATGCCCCGGCGCCCATGTCTAGCCCCTATAAAGAGGTCGCAACTCTCTAGTTTGTGCTAGTAATTTCGATGATAAACAAAGGACGGATTCTAAAATAGAGAGAACAGAGGTGAGTTGTTATACTTACCTAGATATGGCTCCTAAATTGCCCGTAGTTGCGAGACAAATAAATTGCAATCCTACATATGCTGCTCCAGCTTCATTACCAATCCACTGGCTGCCAGTCCCCCATAATGAGACAGGTTGGATCTATTGATACAATTACGAAGAACTTCAACAAACACTAGATTCGTTTTAGTCATGGGGATACTCACATCCCCACGTTGAGTGCAACATGTCTCATTATATATTATCTACTCACCCATGAGGAAGACTCGGCGGGCCGCCCTTGGCCCACCAACCATGATGGCGGTCCACCGGAGGCCCGCCGAGTTTTCCTCTAGGGTTCGTGGTAGAGGGTGTCACGCTTGCCAAAGCGCTCTTTGTGGCTGGCTTTGAAAGCGATAATAATTTAACTTCAATTGACTTGTGCATTTAATGGAACTTGTAGTTGACTTCTGATTTGTTTTTTCTCCTGATTTATTTTTCAGATTCCTTGTAAATATTTATAAACACGAGAATTTCAAAGGAAGATGCTATATCAGAAAAATGAACTGTAAATTCAATAAATTAACAGAACAAACCCGAACACAAGAAAATAAAAAACAATGTTGCTTATATTTGCTAATTTATTACAGAAGAGAAAAAAAGGAATATCCTAAACAATTTGTCTACTTATATCTAAAATATGTTGTGATGTTATGCTATTAAAAATATAACTTCTATTACTTTAGTATGCTTTAGTTTAGACCACTTACTGTTACGTTTCTGTTGGATAGATGGCAGAGCAGAGTTCTACAATATTCTTAGGAAAGAAACAATGAACTTTACGAAGAATATTAAAGGTTTTCAAAAAGACTGGAGAGTGGAGAGCTTTATTTGAATTTTCCATAAGTTCAGTTCTAAGATGATTCGAGAATATGTTTACCATCTTAAAGATTCAAATTATTACAATTCTTCATATTGAAAATGACAGTTATATGTTTTAGAATGAAATACTAGTTCAGAATGACAATGGTTGGTTCACTTTATTTATCAAAATCACTGTTATTTTTGGAAGGAGCTCACAGCAATTTGGGACCTGCGTTTGTAACAACTATAATGAAATTACCATCTGCAAATGTTACAGGGCCATTCCCAGTCACTTTTCTTCACAGTTCAAGATGTTTATTGATTGTCACTCTTCTACATCTATGACAATATAATATTCAAGTAATCAAGAAATATATTCGTGGGTTTTCTCGGGGTGCTCCCGTTTCCTCCCACTTTCTTCATTCAACCAATTCATTTCATCATCATCCATACGGCCTGAGCCATAGTTGCCTAAAGGCCTTAAAATTAATTTTATTTTTATCAAACAACTGGTTTCACCTTCCTTATAACGAAGTGTAATAAACAAGTTATTCGAAGATGAATGAGGTCTAAGTGAAAAATTGCTTTAATGTAAATAACAAGAAGGAAGTTAACGAGTGACAAATTGTCATTCTAAAATCAGGAGGTGTTTGTGGAAATATAACTTGAGATCTCATATGTTGAGGTCTCACACACTGTTTACAGGATTGTAATATCAAATCTCAATTGAAATCTTTCTTCCAACTTCCATGACCATATTTAGGATTTTCTAGAACTCGCTTTCTAAATAAACAATTTGCACTGTTGATTTCCAAGAAGCGTTATATAAAGTATGATAAATATTGAATATCAGTTTCTTAAAATATATCGACCATTAGTGACTAAGGTTCATCTGTGAAGAAGGAAGAGAAGGACTTGTATTATATCCTATTCTGTTATATGTTTTCAAGAGCCAACCAACCACTGTAGTATACAGGTGAATAAATAAAAGTATGATTCCATCATTAATTCCAAGAGTTTTTCAAGCACTGTTTATGAGAAGATGTTTTCATGTTAGTTGTTACAAATTCAAAGGCAAACATCGCTTCCAATTTCCTCCCTTTGTGACTAAATTACCTGTTATAGGTAAACAGTCTGAGAATAATAATTTAAAAAAAAAAGAAAAAATGCGCTCACAGCAATTTGGAATAAATCAAAAGAATAAAAACACAACTGCTTAATCATAGATAACATACATATGAAATAATAACAAAAGCAAATATGAAATAGTTGATATATTACAATTATAATATGTGGAAAATTTGACTTGGATATAAAAAGACTCACGAGGCAACATTCCCAACTGATCAGCCGATATTTACATGAATATTTGTTTTCTCATGCACGAAAATGATATCTATAGACCCTACCCTTTTGAAAATTTTGAAAAGAATACTTTTGAAATATCGATTTGTGCCTATTGGTACATTGTAAGGAATAGGTATGAAGACACTTGTAATAAAACCACTGCGGGAATATGATCCAATCTTTAGGTAATGACAATAGGTGAAGGGCTACATCTGGTAGTGGTACGAGAATCATGGTCTCCATTTTTGAAAGCCGCCATCTTGGATTCGGCTCGAGAATTTTAAATAGGAAGGAGGTCATGTGACATATCATTTTAGGCTAGCTTTTTCCCAGAAATTCAAATATGAAGACATTTCTTCGGTTATTTGCTTAGGAGATAGAAATTCTAAAAGTTGCAATTTGGCGTCCAATTTGATGGCAATTTTGGTGGGCACGCAAAACCAGTCGTTTTGAAAAATCCACAGCAACGAATCCAGCATACCAGAGATCATTTACATAAGTAATGAAGACACTTGTGGTGAGGGGGAGAAATTCCGCTCTCGACTATAATTTTAAAGACACTAGGGGTAAATTTCAGGGGGGTAAAATTCCGCCTTTCACTATTTTAAACTATGGGGGTAAAATTCCGCTTTCCATTATATTTTAATCAAAGGGGTAAAATTCCGCATTCTACTATTTTAAAAGACACTAGGAGGGTAAATTTCAGGGGTCCAAATTTCCGAGTCGGGATTTTAATTAATATTATTACAATTCTCATTTAATCCTATGAATCAAAATCTGACCGGCTATGTAATAATTACTAGGGGGGGTAAATTTTCGGCCACGAAACCAATTCTAAGAGCAATTGTCCCACAAGTTTTGTGACGTCACGTTTTTCTCGCGGGGTAAAATTCCGCTTTCCCATAACGTCATTTGAATCCAAACTGGAGGTCAAACCGACCGTTCGTCCTCACCCATGCCAACTTGCGCGGTTCTTTTTCTAATGACCAATGGGAAGAGAGCATGAGTAAACCATTCAAATTTATATCTGAAAACTGAACATAGGATCATTAACAGAGCCGACATATTTTATTTTTTACCAAAAAATATAAATATGGTTGCACGTTACAACAGACAATAATAGACAACAATATTCTTAACAATGAAATACAATAAGAACTATGTTACCTTGGCAAAGAAGATTCTACTGAAGACTGGTGCTTCTCTAGGATTCTTGACGCCAATAAAACTTAACAGAAAACAGCTTTTCTACTAAGATTCTAAAATGTTCTCCTAAAATTTGAATCAGGTAAATAGCTTTTATTGTTTAAAGATACTTAAGATTTTTTAAAAATATATTAACACACTAAAATGTCAAAAACAGATCTATGACGATTTCAAGTTATAAGCACTTACGGATACAGAAATAGCTATCTCTCTGGCTTAGGAACTCGCAAGTTCATCGCCGTAGTAACAAACGTTAGCCATTGGATTATATCCTGGGCAACATCAAGCCAGTTTTTATCTTGAACATCCACCTCTGAAAGATCTCTTCTAATATTTTCATATCAAAGACGTCTCGATCTTCCCAACGGCCTCTTTTCCTCCGGCTTCCCAACCAAAATGAAATATAATCTTCACGTTTTACCCTCATCCGAGCTACGTAACCTGCCCATCTTAGTCTTCGTGATTTTATTAATCTTATAATGTCGTGTGAATCATTCAGTCTGTGGAGTTCTTCATTATGTAGCCTCCTCCAGATAGAAATAGAGTAACAAAATTATTTCTTTTGCAAAACAAAATTTATACCAATAAATTGAAAGTAAATATAATACTGCACATTTTCACTGCGGAAGGCGCTCTCACTTGCATTGACGCGCAAACAGTGTACAGTACACTGTACAGGTATTTTGGAACCGATCAAAAATTACTTTTTGTTTGCGAATCGTTCCGGCTAAACCAGAGTTCCGCAGAAACGAAGTTTTAGTGTATCAAGCAGCAGCTCATATTGGTTGCTAAAGTGTTTCGTGTTTTATATTTTCTCTTCAAACATTTTTAGTTTTCTATGGTTCCATCAATTATTACGACTACAAGTAGTATCTGGTAGTCTATGTTCACTTCCTGCAGACAGACAACCTGATTATATTGCAAAACGAAAAACATGTTTGCTTTGAATTTCTAGATACCCATTATTTGAATTTGAATTTTATTTAAGCCTTTTAGGCAACTTTGGTTTAAACCAAATGTATGCTGACGGGAAAAAATAATGGAATAAAGAAAGTGTGAAGACACGGGATAATTCTGAGATAACCCACGGAAACAGTGATTGTCCACCACAAAACCCACATAGCACAAATGGGACCGAACTGGAGACCCCATTTACCAGAGATAAACGATCTAACACTGAGCCACCGGGAACCAAGGTTCCCGTTATCATAAGAGATTCTACAGTGTTGTAGGATATATACACGAAAAATATTGCAGACAACGGCTCTACCCACCAATATCGCTAGTGTCGAAGTTGTACGCAAAAATATCGATGGTACACTTCTTACTGTACTCTGGACTAATGTTGGAATTCTGTGTTTAGGATCACATACGGACGCTATTACAGTATGGAGTCTGCTGATCAGCTTCCTCGACGACCAAGCTCGTCAGGGTAAGGTGCTCGGGCGAGCATGTTGATAAGCAAACTCGACAGTATAATAGCACCTTGACTAGTAAGAAAGCATCGTTGTAGTAAGCTCCTCAACAAGGTTCCCTATTAAGGTACACAGTACACTTTGTTAGCGGACTGTTGAAGCTATCAGTCACATAGGCTTCAGAAAAGAGAAGAAATTACGAAATTAATGTGCTATCTGAGTAGCTAAAAGTCAAAGCTAATTAGTGACTGAATAATTAAGTTTGAACGATGAATGATGGATTAAGCTTGCTTTGTAAAACAGACAAGTTATAGAGTAAATGTCTCTGAAGTTTCACTGTCCAGTTATTGGCACTTCTAAGATATTTTTCTTTAAATTAATTTCAAAAATAATTTGGCGAAAGTGATATTGTTCCGAACACGTTGCTTATTGTTTCTTTGATGACGTCTGCATACGAAACACATCACTTTTGTTATTGGTCGTGGTTAAGGTGATAATTACAAGAAGGCTGTGTTAAGTTACAAATTTAACGTATCAAAATCTAAGCAGATAAGCTAAGAACTCTACTTTCATTTTTCTCTAGTTATTTATTGATATAATGTAATCATTGTAGTGTTTTCGTTCGTAAAAAAAACAAGGTTTAGAGACTCCTTAGCATGTATCATTATGTAAATTTACACATTTATTACAATAATTATATATACTATGAAAAATTGAAAGACAAATGAAAACCTGAGAAATGAGTAATTGACAAACTTTCCAGGAAAATAATAAGTCATTTCCGTCATTTCCGTCCCGTTGTAAGGGTGAGATCACCATAGAGCGAAAACAAAGGAGATGGTTGTAATATGATACTTTAAGTTGAACAAACACGGTTCACTTCGCTCATAAAATAAAATTACAATCTGGGTTCCGCAAGAATGATGTACATCTGCTCACTTCTGTAAATTTACAAAACATAACCGAGCTCTTCTAAAAGGATAATAAAGGAGGGAAAGGGGGAAAATCGCGAGTTTGGAAAAAAATACAGCGCATGTCTTCCATAAACTATTACTAGAAACAAATAAATGCTTGCCGCCTACAAAGTTTTATTCATATTTAACTATTATTTCGAGAAAGAGACGCTTTGTTCATCTCACCCGCATGGCCGTTTATCCCACATTACCCTACCTAGTATTCTTTTTTTCAATGAAACTATAATTTGACCGTTACATTTTCTTGAAAATATCACACAAAGTTCTGTCACTCCAAAGCACTGGTAATTTTAGGTCCAGTATGACTTACGAAGAGCAAGGTTTCCTCTATTTTGAATTATAATGACGGTGAATGTCGAGAACGAAAGCGGAGAGGAAAATGCAGCTATTATCGAAGTAAAGAGTTACCAGACAGAAGGAAAGATTTCTTATCTCACTCGTGTGACTGAACGAAAAGGGATGTTTTCCTCACTAGAAGTCATTTCTTCAAAACGTATCTGTCTACACTGTCATGTTGTGATAAGGAAAATAACGTTTTTCAATTGGAAGTAATCACCATAGATCTCGTTATTGTAAGTCATGAAAGAGCCATCTATATACATAAATGAAAGTGACTGTGTTATCATCACGCCAAAAAGTCTTGAAATTATATTTCGCACACGATCAGATATTGGACCCGTGTGAGAAGTTTTCATACCAGTCGCCATCTTGGATTCGAAATCGTTGCCCCAAAACCATTTTCCATACCGTTTAAGATTTGGCATAAAAGTGTATTTTCAAGAGTAATTTAAGAAAATATTACAACATTTTGAAAACGTCACCATCTTGGCTTCAAAATGGCCTCCCAAAAATCATTTTCCACACCGTTCGAGCTAGAGGAATGAAATTTGGTATGGAAGTGTACCATCACGAGTAGATCACGATAATATAAGAAAACGTTTAAAAAGTCGCAAGCATAATCCAAAATTGCCGCCAAAAAACGCATTTTCCAAACCACTGAAACTTGAGAAACGAAAAACGTGTACCATCACGAGTAGGTTGCAATACATGAGACAAAACTCCCCTATGGGGCGCAGCTCCCTGGGCTGTATGGGGGGAGATCTGCTACATCGGTCGCAGCCCCCCGAAGAGTCTGGTTACGATAGAGGGAGCGCAGCATCCGAAAACTCTGCAAGTTAGGGGCGCAGACCACAACGGGGAAGCGACTATTGGTGACAGTTCCGATGACTGTTGGAGTATTCACTCCGCACCAACGGGCAAACAAATCAGCTAGAATTTTATTAAAAAGTCAGAAACCAAACTTTGTATATTTGAGGGTACAAAGTTTTCTCAAACGTCTTAACAATGCTGACTGATATCCAACAGGCTATTCGTAATTCATACAGTAGTAATATCTCTAGGTCAATGTTACCAGCCCTCTTGTAAACCTTTGAGTTGTTATTCTTCATGCTTCTCAATTTACAAAGTAAAGTCGGATCGAATGATTACTTTTTACTAGTAGTTTATCCAAGAGTAAAACCCAATAGAGCGTACAAGACCAAATTTGGGAATGTATTTACCTAATTTCAAGCTTGCTGTAGCTTCACTGCACAGAAATGAAATATTTTATTTGTAGGGTTAAAAATTGATTGGTACAGGGGGTTAGGAGCTGCTGTATAAAATTACCGTGCTAGAATTATTCTACAATTTCAATAATAAATGGAAAAGTAATTATCTAATTAGTCACCTTGTTCTATCGTAACTATCTAAACATTCTGATTGGCCTACATATTTTGTAAAACCTGTGTATTTATAAATACCGTTATTTTATTATTCGCAGAGGCCTTATCGCCGCTACTGGTTTCAGGATTACGATTACGGTACATATATGGAACCATAGATGCTACTATAGCCCCTAAGCGTTTATAGCTAGCATAGGTTTAGTTAGAATAACTAAATAAAGTTTCAATGCACTTTCTTTTGTTTCCATAGAAATCTCCCTGAAATTTATTCTTGTAAGTTGGCAAGCCTTCTACAGCCTTGACGGGATGTACTGTTTTCTTGTTCTTGTCATTTTGGTTAAAGTGGCAACGGAACCATTGCGTTTAATTGACTCCTTGCGGGATTGAACCTGTGACAAGGCATAACAAAAACCAGCTTGCTAACTATTTGGCCAAACAACTGTCTAATCTATTCTAATGATTTACAACGTTTCTATGTCTGGATTTGCCCAACGATACAATAGTGCATACCATTAACACCAATCTTATATGCATTTTAAGTGTTCTGCAAATAATAATAAATATTATGCTGTTAACATGCTATAGGTAAGGACAAAACTCAGACCTCTTAAAAATGCTGTATAGCTTAAATAATTATATTTATTTGAAGTATTTGGCCAGAGTGAAAGTTGGCTAAAGATCTTAAAAAGTAAATTAAAAAATATGAAGCATTTCTAAAAAATAAACAATTTCTTATATTATTATGACTCATTCGACGTCAAATCATTCAAGACTGGTTGCATTACTATTTAAAAAAAATATTTTTGTACATGACTTCCTACTTGTCTGAAGACACCACAATTTGTTTTGTTTTTTTAAAAAAACATATGTTATTGTTCTTATTACGGGCCAAATTTCAGATTTTTCCATGAGGACCCAGCTGAGATATTTAAACCCGAAATTCTACACTTTCCAGCCTAGGGCCATGTTTGAACCCTCGTAGAAAATAAAGTGTGTGATTCAACATCATGATTTTTTTGTACGCAGCCAATCAGTTAGTAGATCTAAATATTATAAAAAAATTCAAGCCTAGTATTCACATTTTCACCCGCACAAAAATAGTTTAAAAATCCAATTTTATAGAATTCGTTATTCATTTTTCAACCTAATTTTTGGAATAAAAGAATTCATTTTTAGAAAAGATGATTCCAAATCTCCAAAGAACATTTCAGGAGCTACACAACGGTTTCCGTTTCAGCTTCTGGTGTTTGAGATATTTAGGTTTTCGAGTGGTACTGATATCTTCAGATATGTAGAAAACCCACGTATGGAAAATTTTAAATTTTCTAAAATGGTGATGCAACAATTTTTTTAAAAAAATGGATGATTTGCCATGGAATAACCCTATTATTAAATAAAATTATTGAATACAAATAAAATTAAATAATTACTGCGTTTTACTTTTTATATAGATATTCTTTTTAACCCACCATCGGTCGCTTGTGAGGGAATCCCTCACTTTTGATTTGATTTTGTTTCTGTATATTTAAAACTTTGTCTATTGACTTGCGCTGCCGTCTAGCTTGAGATTGTAATACTGTGCGTGATCAGAAAAGTTATCAATGGCCTGTCACGTACGCAGTGTGAATCAGAGCCGTGATAGTGATAGGCTTATTGTGTTTGTGAGAGCATCCCTCACAACCGACCTATCGCGTTTGTGTTTTTCTCGAGATTCTGTCGATGCCCTGATGTGATTTCTAGGTAAAATGTATCCCGAGGCAGAACAGATAAGGCAATGACTATTGGAAGAAGAAAATCGCAATATTTCATTTAGGTTTAGTTCAGTAGTTGCCCCCGCGATTAGTAAAAAGTATGATAATTTACTGAGAGAAAACAGCGACGCTATTTCCGTATTAGATAGTACATAGTACAAGGGCATATAACCTACTTATTTTTTTTTCAGAAGTGTATTTGCAATGACAGGACACCAAGACCATAGTACATGACTTCCTGCTACAAATACAAACCTAACTTATCCTAAACTGATCTAAAGTAACTAAATCTAACCTAAAACAGCGTAAAGTATTGAAACAAATGGTAATTGTAATGTTTCGTGTGTTTACCTTTGAGAAAAAGCAGGGGACAACTACTAAACTTTAGCCTTTAATTCATTTACCAACAATTTTTACAGATGTGTTTCCTGTGCATCTTCCTGCAGGGTGTTAAATAGCGAACACAAATACAAGTTGATAATATGAATATACTTAACTTTCCGTACGTTTTAATAAATCTTCAAATATATTTTAATGTTACATTATAAATTCATTGTTACAAACAAAAAAATGTTTTATACTCCAAAACATCAACTACAATTACACAGTTATAGCCATAATAATAACTAAAACGCATATTTGTTACGTTTGAGGGCAGTGGACAAAGTTGTAAAAATTCAGAAACGAAATAAAACAAAAGTGAGAGATTCTCTCACAACCGACCGATCGCGTTACAAAATATACCGGCCGATGGTGGGTTAAGAAAATTACTGTTGAAACTTCAACATACTTTGTCGTTGTAACATTAAATCACTTGCACGTTTAAATTATGTATGTTTGTTGATAGTTGTCTATTACCATTGTTGAAATTTAACCTCGTAGTTTCCATGCAACCTTGATATCTACTGGAATATATTTCTGGGATGCCGTGCTGAGGATCTCAAAAGATAAGTAATCTAATTTTAACTTTATACTGTGATTATATATTAATTATTTTAAAAAATAGGCAACATTATTTGACGTTTCTGGATTTAAATATTTAGATCTCGCTATTCATATGACAATTGTCCTATATAGGAATTTAAAAAATATCAGTAATGATGTGCATGTCATTATCACTTTTTATAAATTTTATCAAATACCTTCGACTACAGGCTATAGCCCTGATCCAGTTCCATATGGTAGGTGATTCTGCCAGCCTGTGATTCTCGAGCGAACCACCCAACTTTAAAATTTGTATAGTCAAAAATCGGCAGAAACCGTGCAAAGCTCTACTTTCACCCTCCAAATTTTGACTTTACACCCCCCAAACTGAAAAAACATGGCGGAATCCCTGCATATGGTCTACTTTGGGTTAGAATAAAATACATCTCTTGCGAACAAGTTATGAAAATTCTGTAACTGATGTATACTACGGAGATCGGGCTGGTTCAAAGAAAACTTACATATTTTTAGGCGGAAAGTGAACTTGGCAATAGGGCTTCTGTAAGACAAGGGAGAAAGAACTTTTTCTTTCACTACAGAGAGTGGAGGAAAGATTTTTTTTAATGATTTCCATTCCTTGCAAGAGTTCTTCTGTTTTGTGTATTTCGATCGACTTCTTCGCGGCCTGTTCCTCAATTGTTTCTATATATTTATGGAGTAGGGAAAAGAACAACTGACATTCCAGAACAAGGGAAAGAGCAATTTACAATTTCTTCCTTCACCTCTTCAGTGTCATAAACTGACGCCTGCTATGATATCTCTTTGCTCCAACCTGAGTTATTATAATTCTAAGCGTTCTTTCTTTCTTGTTTTTTTACGTATTGTGTGAAACACGTAAGCAATTACACCAAAGGCGAACATGTTGAAAATAAGAGTAATTTTTTAGAAAATTATCAAAAAGTTTCCTAAAAAATAAATTACCAATAAACCCCAAAACGACAAAAAAAAAAAAAAAAAAAAAAAAAAAAAAGTTGCAAAATGAAATTGGGGGTAAATTAAGTTTCTGGTACAGTCAAAATTTTATAAAACCTTCAGCAAAAGTATGATATTTCACCATGTTTCGAGTCCTAATAATAGCATAACGTAATCTAAAATAACAGCAACTTACCTGTAAAATCAGAAATTATAACTTCAAATTATAAAGATATGAACTGATAAAAATATTCATTAAAAGAACCGTGCCTACTGTAGTGTGTTTTCTTAATAGACTTTAGAAAAGAAAGCACCAATATTTCAGAAAGCTTATCAATCACGGGAAATTGAGAAAACGTAATATATCTGGTGTAGTAAAAACTAATCCATTATTTTGTTAATAGATGGCTTCAGTGATCTGTAGCTCGCGTTGTATAAGTCCGATCGGGTTCAACGAGATGGCGTGCAACTCATCACAACTATCCGCGCGTCAAAATGGATACTAGCAAACAGAAAATACGCTATATTTTACAGTTTTTCTTCCATAAAGGCGAAAACGCAAGCCAGGCGGCTGCAAATGTGAATAATGTTTATGGTCCTGATACTGTAACAGCCAATCACGCGCAATTTTGGTTTCGTCGATTCCGTTCCGGTAATTTTGACTTCAAAGATGTACCACGCACTGGAAGGCCACGTGTCGAACATGTCGATAAAATCATGGACATTGTCGCGTCCGACCGTCATGTAAGCACTGTTTCGATTGCCCAAGAGCTAAACATTGCACAAAAAACCGTGTGGAACCATTTGCATAAGGCTGGATACAAAAAGAAGCTTGATGTATGGGTGCCACACGAGTTAACGCAAAAAAACCTCATGGACCGAATTTCCATCTGCGAATCGCTGCTGAATCGCAACAAAAGCGACCCATTTCTGAAGCGGTTGGTGACTGGTAATGAAAAGTGGATCACTTACGACAACGTCAGGCGAAAACGGTCGTGGTCGACCGCGGTGCGCCGGCGCAAACGGTGCCCAAGCCAGGATTGACGGCCAGGAAGGTTTTTCTGTGTGTTTGGTGGGATTCGCAGGGAATTACCTACTATGAGCTGCTCCCCTACGGCCAAACCCTTAACTCGGAACTATAGTGTCAACAATTGGACCGTCTGAAGGCAGCAATCGCCCAGAAGCGGCCAGCTTTGGCCAATAGGAGAGGCATTGTGTTCCACCAGGACAACGCCAGGCCACACACATCGATAGTGACTCGCCAGAAGCTCCGGGAGCTTGGTTGGGAGGTTCTTATGCATCCACCTTATAGTCCGGACCTGGCACCGAGTGATTACCATCTGTTCCTGTCCATGGCGAACACGTTTGCTGGTGCAAAATTCGCGTCAAGAGAGGCTTGTGAACATCGACTGTCTCACTTTTTTTGCCAATAGGGACAAGGGCTTCTATGAGAGAGGCATCATGATATTACTTTCCAAATGGCAACACGTTATCGAACAAAACGGCGCATATGTGACCTAAATCGGATCATTCTAACTATGGTAAGTCAAGCCTTCAATGTCATGCAAAAATAATTGATTACTTTTTACTACACCAGATATATATAAGGCTTCCTTTTTGTTGCGGCTAGCAACAAACGTATTTTCCCCTTTCTTTTAGCAATAAGTAGATATTGCTAGCAGAAACATCCACATTTAAAAATAGCATACAATCAACCAGTGACATGAAGCACTTATCTTACCTGTCAATCAATTATAAAACTTAGAGGTTCTCAACCTATAGACCTCGTTTTGTGTCCGGGTCTCAAAATAATAAAAAAAAAAATCCTGGAACAGTAATATGTTTAGGTTTCATTACACATAGAAAGTCAATGAGGACACTGTGATTTAAGGTGAAATATTAGAAATTTATTGGAACTAAATTCTCTTTCCCTTTTGTTTTTCTTTTCAATTTTCCTATAAAACAAACGCAAAATATTTCTAGCAAGGAGGGGGCTTCTTAGATAATTCAACTTACGTAAGTTAACCTTCATTTGAAACACAAAAATGATTTACGCAAAAATAGCTTCATATAATACAAACAGGAAAACTCACTTTTAAGAGGAATATGACAAAAGTGGGTACTTCACCCTCAATAATAAATCCAAGACTCTACCAAAAGAAAGAATAACAAAGTCCAAATCTTATCAGAAGGAAACTATGTTAAATAAAGTAGATTACTACTTACTTCACTAAAGAGTACGGTCATTTAACGGTTTACCGTTCCTATACCACTCTTATATCAGCTCCACAGAAACTCTTCCAAAATTTAATTACTGGAAATACCCTCCTCTTTCCTTTACATAAATCCAACTTATAGGAAATATTCAGCCTGGATTCCATTATTTAAACAGTAGCAAATGAATAGTGGATGAATCAAGCTCACACTTTCGTTTACACAATCCATGAGCGGTTTCTAACTTCTATTTACACACAGTCTAAATCACCATTTCTCATTTTGGCCAGTAAACATACTATTCACCACAGAATTAGCAATCACAATTACTCCAGATATTAAGGACTTTTGTATTATTCTAATTTAACAGAAAATCTCCATTTCACCATATAACACTAAGTTTGATATATAACATTTCACAAACGTACTTCTTTTAGCCATTATATAGATAATGCATAACTTCAAACTCTTACATTTTTCAAACGCAGTTCTCTTTGTCACAATATTACGAACAACCGTTCAATAATCCAGTTCAACGAGCAATTTTTCAACGTGGTTGTCTCTGTCACATTTACAAGCTTTCTCCTGGCCATGGTGCAGAAACCACGCTACAACCACATGGATTTTACAAAGGTTAACCAATCAGGTTTCAGGACGTGGCAATCCAGTCCAAAGGAAACTGAGCTCATGAAGGATATTATAACTAATGGAAAAACAGCCATTTTGTGCCTAAAGAAATTTTGAAAGGGGGTTCCACACTACACTACCATAATCCGGAATAGAGTCTAGATTTGTAGAACATCTAACATGTTCGATTTCCCACCAAGAATCGTGACCAATATTTTCTCTATTTTTCAACTAGATAATTCTAAATTAAATATATGGTCTTTCGATTGTTAAAGCTATTTTTTACTAGTTCTATGCATCAAAATCAGAAAATACGATATGGTATTAAGAGTACAATTCCAATATTCTTCCACAACTGTTACATAAAGAACCATTTTCTTACATGCTTAAAATGTTATAGTGGCAAAACTTTAAAAGATTCATATTAGTTAGTATGCAGTAGAAATAGGTACTAACGTCTCTTATGTATATTACGGAGAAAGGTACTCTATACCTTTTCTATATGATGGACATTTCGTGAAGTGAAACGAAGTTCAAACAGAATGTGAATCGTTCATACGTAAACATTGATGATTAGTTAGTTTTCAAGTTGCAATCTCTTTCCATCGATAGCTGAAACTAAATTATCTTCTAAAGTCGCTCAAATTATCTATCTTGCAATTATCCATTCGCGTATTCAGATTTGTTCCTTGGACATTATTCATTAGTCCCTGGTTTGTTCATTAAAACTCTTATGGCACTGGACACTCAGATATATATTGTTCATACAGCATAAGCAGATAGAATGTATGAAGCTGTATAGGTCACTCTCCAGAAACAGGGCTTTTTGGATAGTAAAAGAATCAACTACTTTAAATTGTAAAGATGTTACTTTGTAGGAATCTTGGATGCATTTTGGGTACATTTTGAAGGTACTCAGAGATCAGTACTGTATTATTTATTTATTCCTTTTACAAAATATAGGTAATTTCCACGGAGTTGACGGTTTTTAATTATTCGTTGCCATGTTCCTTACAGTGAGAATGTAATTAGACAATGAAGCTGGATTCTATTAATTTTCTTAAGGTCAGATTTGAAGATAATACTGTAAGAAGGACTTAACAGTCCATATAGCCAATCAAGTAAGACAGTGTTTACACCTAATTGTTCCGAATAGTTACAGGAACTAAAAACACTTTACAATTCTATAATTTTTTTGGTATTTCAACCAGCAAAATGTGAACATGGAATACATTCACACAGAAACTAAATTTTGGAAAATAAGATTTAAAATCAATGACATTTTAAATATTAAATTCACTCACCTTATGCTATCTTTGAGAGATCACAGGAAAGTTTATATCTGCTAAGAAGTCTAAGACCAGAGTTGAAACATTACATGGAGCATTATTGTGATGAAAACTGTCCAGAGGTGAACGCTTCAACGAACAACATCCCTGTTGGGTATCCCTGTAAAAATCTTTAGTCACAGTTCGACCCAGAGACAGAAATTCATTATGTATTACTCTGTCACTATACTACAAAAGAATCAGCATGCCTTTGACATGGGAGGGGGATTTATCTGCATTCCTTAGTTTTTTTATCTCTAAAAACAATGTCCTAATTATTCTTTCTTTGACTTCTTCTCTCATCTTTCTTCACTCCATCCTCATTACGCTTCATCAGCGTCCAACTGAGTTTCTTTTTAATCTTCTCCATCAGCAGCCAGTTACTATTGTTCCAAATATAGTCTCATGGCAGATATGAACCTGTCTCCCTCTGCAACGTTTGAATTTCTGCAGGTTTAACTCTTTGGGCATCAGACTCCTTCTATCCTTCGAGAATTTATGCATCGTGGTGACCCGGCAAAGACCTTACCTGATGCATTGTTAAATATTAAATTTTAAAATCTATTTTTCTTTCTATTCCTTTCTTAAATTTCTTGATCATTCTATTTTCTTAAATCTTTCCTAAAGAAGACCTAAGAGACCAGTGTGAGTTAAAGGGAAGGAGGTCCGTCGCCGGTCCCTTATAAAACCCTTTAACTGTGATCGCTGAGTGGAGGTCCCGGCGACGAGGGTCATGGAGTCTTCTGGGGCAAAATCATCCGGAGGTAAAATAGCTCCCCATTCGGATCTCCGGCGGGGGGCTGCTCCAGGGGACTCTATGAACAAGGATAGAATCAATGACGACACCAGCCAAGGCAGTCGGGAACCTGATGCCTACGAAAAGAAGTTGAGACAGGACATAGCTGAGCTGAAGAACAAGATTGGCTCGAGGGAGTTTTCCCATCGTGTCATGGAGAACACAATCCAGCAGCTGGAGTCAGAAATTCAGTCCGTTGACCTGACGAGAAGGTCCCCTCAACAGCACCCCCCGAAAATGACTCGTCCTACTCCTCGAGCATTAGATAATCTGGAGACAGAGAAACTGAAGAGGGAAGAGTTACAGAGCCTGAAAAGTGACTTAAGATACTTGAACACCGAATTATATTACCACCTACTTAAGAGCGGAAGAATAACTGAAAATGAAAAAAAAGAGCTCAATCCTAACAGGATCGAAGAGGAGAAAGTAACCCGCAAGAAAGACGAGGAGAAGGAGGAAGAAGGGAAAGTAACCCAGAAGAAAGACGAGGAGAAGGAGGAAGAAGTAGCAGAAGAACGCAGAGGAATAAAATGGAAGAAGGTGGCTATGGTGACAGCTACCTACGGCTTATGGCTATGGCTGAATTTGTGAGAAGAAAGGAAGTCAAGAGTACCTAGCACAACGACTGTGGAAAGAATTATGTCTCTTGATCATGTTGTGAAACAATCGGTTACTCTTGATGGAGTTGTCTTTCATCAACAGGGTGCACTTACTGGTTGTAGAGAGTCATGTGTTTTAACGTGAAACTCAGTTGCGGAAGCCACAAGTTCTTGACAACAGTCAAAATATTGTGAAAGAGATTTCCAGAATTGAAGTAATATTCAAAATATGCAATGGTTGAAGGACAGCATTTGAAGTATAATTAGCCCAGTAAATATAGGGTTGCGAGCTGAAATAATTTATAAAAAGCTAATTTTTTCAGGATTTATTCTTTGTGGCTTCCCAAATGAAATCCCAAAAGTCCCCTAAAATCCCATGTTCGCTTCACCCCCAAAATGGCGGACAAAGATGGCGGCCGGAAAATACAGTAAATATGGGGTTGCGAGCTAAAATAATTTATAAAAAGCTAATTTTTTCAGGATTTACTCTTTGTGGCCTGTCAAATGAAATCCCAAAAGTCCCCTAAAATCCCATGTTCGCTTCACC
>JAGDQP010011372.1:0-21466 GCA_022664845.1 Lepisma saccharinum
TGACATTGAAATCAGTAACTACTGATGAAAATACAAGAAAGTAATATTAAACACGTTCTAAAAAATTAACAATATCGCCTACATTAAAAAGGCATCCAACACGAAACCACCGTAACTAAGTAGAGCGTTGACTTTTAAATCGGAATGTTCTTGGAACGATGCCAGCCGCCACCCATTTTGACTCAGGTTTTTGTGTCACATCATGGAAATGCCGGGATGGTACTTTCCCTTTCCCGGACTGAGTGAAAATTACCTAAAGGCCATAAATAAATAAAAATTAAAAAACTCGTCAAAATTAAGTGTAAGATTTTATCGATATTATTACGCAAAAGAAATAAAGTGATAGGTCTATTCTTGTGGAGTTAAAATCTATTTACGATGCCCATCTGGGTAGCCGAGCTCATTAAGGGGTTCTTCTGCGAATGCTGCTGACAGCTTTATGAGTTTAAAATCCGCCCAGGGCGTGGATGTACCTCTTTCTTCTCTACTGGTCATCCAGAGGAAGATAATGACAAACTGCCATTGATTCATCTTGTTCAGAGGCTTTCTGAATCATTTAATTTTCCTTCATTTACTGCCAGCATGACGCTCATTATACCTAGGTTAAGCTTATATAATTTTTAAAAAAAATGTAAAACAGAAAAATTATGAGTACGCTGTAACTTAGGTGAATTAGTTATTAATTCCGGGTTAAATTCCGCAGAGGGGCAAACTAAAATGTAAAATTTTCTGGATAAATTGTAAGGTAACAGATTTTGGAATTGGTTAATATTGAAAAATGTACGCGTTACCGTCTAGGATTAATGGAGAATAAAGCAGAAAAGTCGGTGAAGAAGAGGGAACTTTCCACAGTAGCGGAAGAACGGGAATTAGAATGTTTCGGATATGGCGATAGCAAGATGCAAAGGATGAGACAACTTGGCTTTAATTAACCCACCTTAGCTTACTCGGCATTATTTTGTGATTATGCATGAATTCCCCCTCCGTGCGATATCGCCTTTGTCGAGACGAGCGAGACCTTCTAAAATCTTCGTTCATTTCAAAAAGATTTGTTACAATTTAGTCTCTCATACATCTGACATATGAAGTGCAAGGCTATATATGACACATTACTGAACTGTAGATCAATTTTAATTTATGGCTGAAGGTTTGTGCTTGTGATTAAAAATGAAAACACATACACAGATGCATTTGTCAATGTTTATAAAATATTGTATCGCTCTACATAGAGAAGAGTATCTGATCAAAGGGAACATCGAATTCTCCATAACGATAAACATTAGGTTTTCCCTAAAGTATACACAATGTTATAACATATAATGACTAATATTGCCATTACCTTTAGTCAGTTTTCTTGTAATTAAATAAAAACTATGAAAAAATCAAAGCAGTAATCCCTCTCTTTAAATTCTCGAATTAGCACATTAACAGCGTAATGAAAAGTGAAGAAATAAACTTCTGATTTTCTCCCTGCGATCAATTTGTAACAAAATGTTCTATTTGGGTATAAGTTTTTTCTGGTTATATCTGTTTGGACATCCAAATCCAACAAAACTCGTAATCATGTTAAAATTTACATAAAAACATAAAGAATGAATTGATTATTTGCACGTCTGTAAATACAGTACTTTAATTTTATTCCAAACGCAGTATGGCGGAACGCGATGCATAGAATCGGGACGGCGGCCATTTTCGGCTTCAGTTTGTTTTCGAAGTAGGGATAGGAATGGGCGTCTTCTTCTAATTTAATTCCTCCAAGATTAAAGCGTGTAAATATTACCGAACGCTGATTTTATCCGTAGACAATATCTTAATATATTGTTTGCATATGTTTATTTCTTTTTTAAATATTTTTACATATCATTGCCTTTTTAACAACACTGCCTAAGTGGCAAAATATTAATTCTATAGAAGGAAGAAAAAATCGCGTCATATATTATTTAAATCCTGATATATATATAAGCTGTACAACTTCTATCGATATTACCCTAATATCTGTTAAAGAAATGAGAAACTACTTCGGGTGTTGTTGCTTTGACTGAATGCGAGTCGAAAGATGCAAAAATAGGATTTCGCTCAAAGTGGCTGGTAGGTGGTTGTGTGAAAGAAGGAGACTATATTAAAATCAAATAATCCTATTATAATCGATAGAAGATCTTACTATTCACGTTTAATCAAATGTTACGACGACGATTTGAGCTCAGCATTGCTTTCTCATTAAATTAACGTTTCTTGTGAAACAGCAACCATGAAAATTCTATAAACGTAGTGAATTCAAGTTAAAAAATAAAAATTAAATGCATGCCATTCTCAGATATCGATTAAACTATTGTTAATGAACTTGGTTTCAATAAGTTGGAAAGGTTCTGGATCTCTTCTTAGTTTGCAATTATATATTACGAGATATAACTCCTTTCACAAACGATATTCACAAGGATACCTAGCAGCACAAGGATATTGGACAAATAGAGCGAATATCGGTCATGGTTGGCCGTTCTAATAAACATCGATCGATCGAAATTGGCGTGGTACGATATTTCGACATTGAATGTTATTCCTGAAGCTGAAACTTAAGAAACATGTATTTCAAGCAGGAAACAAGGGAGGGAAAGTTTGGCAATTTAAAATACGGACTTTAATGAAATATCACTGTGGGAAAATCTCACCACACAATACCGATTGACATCGCCCAAATTCGTTCGGGAGAGAGTCGTGTGAATATGCTGGTAACGTTACTAATTTGTTTGTCAAATGTTCCACTTCTGGATATCAGTTGGAGCGGAAGACAGCATATTTTTATAGTCTTGTTAGATGCGTCACATACAAGTGAATTGGTAACGTGCTTATTTATATTGGAAGTTCAGCAGAATTATTAAATATTATATTTCGGTTTTGTTCTATAATATAAAGTTATCACTTCGCCTTTATTGCAAGAATAATTACAGCAATATGTAACGTTTGAATTCCTGTCGAACTCATAGGAATATAGGCTACCAGTTAACTATCCAGTACACACACAGAAACGTGAAAAGTTTTTACACGCGAGCGGACTGTGACTCCGCTACTGCTTCTTTCACGAATTCAGTTTGATTTCTTAAAGTTAATTGTACATTTGAAATATATTAAATATTTAGTATCATTTTACACATATTTCCTGCATTAAGCTTTATTTTATACCTTTTGTTTAAAAAATACCTACATAATACCTATGAATACCTTCGCTATATCGAGTGCATATTTTTCATTATTTTCATCTTAGACTTGTAAATTTCTTGCTTTAATTTATAATTTGTTGTTTAATATCTTATTTTGCAAGTTTATTACGTGTGGTCAAATTGCAAATAAAAAATGCTGAAATAAACAAAACTGGCGATTTATGTTGCCTATCATAATCGACTCCACTGTAAAATATAACGCATTCCAATACTTTACGGAGAATATTTTCATAGGTTGCTAATAATCACACGAAAGAAAAATTAAAAAATGGTCTAGTTGTTACCGTCGCTAACTGCTAATAGTCGGATCCCAGGTTCTATTCCCGGCGCTGCCAAGCGACTTTTTCCAAAGGAAGAGGACCTGGATGGCACCCACCCAGCATCGTGATGCAATTTGGGAAGGTGCTGTGAATAAAAGACAGTGGCGATCACATTGGAGAGCTTCGGCTCTCCAGTCCCAACACGCCTGGTCAAAGTGTGAGCAATTCTTCCCTCCCGGGAGAGGCCTCATCCAGTTGTGGATTGAATATGGTTGCGAATTATTATTACTATTATAGTACTATTCATAGAAATAAGTGTCAAAATACCAAAAAGTTCTATATCAGAAATAAAATTCATTTCCTGTATACATTCGAATTCCAACACCGTCAGTGCATGCGCGCGATCTGAGAATCCACTGATCAATAACAGAAAACCGATAAAAATGTTCCGATCATGCTATCAAATAACGGAAGATTCAATAGGAAGCTTCTAGAGCACACATAATTTTAAGTAATTCTACCAGCTAATGACAAGAAAAATACATAATTGCGGACTCTCAGTCCGCGGTGCACGTACTTGATGATAAAATTGAGCTGGCCCCAATACCTTTTTATTCAGTGACAAAGGGCATTGATCCTCAAATTACCTAGTTCCACTATGCATAACGAAACGTTGTGTAGTGTTAGCGTTGTCACACTTATTTCATCAGAAATTATCTTCAATAACGTTCTACAAGCTCATCCATTACCGAAGGAAGTCCGTGACTAATCACTAGGTCTGAATAGTATACATAAGAATAATACGAAATTCTATAAAGTGAACATTGGCTAGAAACTGTGCATAAGTTTAATCACCATGTACTTATTTATTTTCAATTAAAGCGGTGGGATATAGGGTAAGATTAGAAGATGCTCTTCGATAACGATCATTATCGATCTCCAATAATCGGCAAAGATTTTTACCATTCGTTATTGATAGATTTCGGATAACGACCTCAATGAATATCGCAATCGTCTTGTCTTCGTATCGGCCAATATCGATGTGCTGTTGGGGTAGTGATATTGTATGTGTGAGTAAATTCTTTCAGATCTCTTGAAGTATGTTTCGCCTATTTTTGTTTGTAATTAATTCATGTTTTTATTTTATATAGATCGTTAGAGATGTTGCCACCAACTATAAAATCGGAGGAAGAACTGGCGGTAATGTTAAAAACCAAAATTGAAGAAGGAGCTGATGAAAAACCATTTGTGTGCACTATGTGTCCGAAAAAATTCAGACGCGGAATTAATTTGCGGCAACACTTGCAATCGCATTTGAAAAGCAAATCTCATATTTGCAAACTTTGCAACAAAACATTTTCAGGAGGAGGTGTCCTTAACAAACACATGTTGATTCACAGCGGCATAAAGCCATTCAGCTGCAATGTATGTGGGAAATGTTTTAGGCAAGCACCGCATCTGAGAGAGCATTTCATCGTTCATTCCGAGGAAAGACCATTTCATTGCAATGAATGCTCAGAAACATTCAAGAGCCAACGTGTGTTGAATAAACATCAGAAGGTTCATCTTTTAATGTTGCCTTTTAGCTGCGAGTATTGTGGCCGTTGCTTCAGTAGAAAGGATAACTTAACCAGTCATACGACCAGTCACACAGGGGAAAAGCCATTCACTTGCAAGGTTTGTGGCGAAAAATTTTCAACCAATCACGCCATTCGACAGCACAGAGAACTACACGCAAATTCGGATCCATTCCTTTGCGAACGCTGTGGACGATCCTTCAGGAAAAAGGATCGATTGAGGGAACACATGGTAATTTGCCTTGGAGAAAAACCATTCACTTGCGACTGCTATAGTCAACGATTCCGCAGAAAGAGTCATTTGACGAAACATTTGAACACTCACAAAGCGTTTTTTGGCACAATTTAAGGCCTTGGCTTTTAAAGAGGTGAGGATTTCGAGTGACAGAGCTACATGGAAGGCTAAAACTAATTATTTTCAAACTTTGTGCTTTTGTACAAAGGACGGTTTGAAAAAAAATGAAACTACTCATAGTTGAAACATGACTATTCTGTACAAGGGGTAACACTATTCGAGGACGCAAGTGACCTACCCAAAACATCACAACGTAAAAATTTAAGTATTCTTCCATTTTGCAATAAATTATTTGCCAATCCACAAAATCTTAAAATACATCTGTTATTTAATGCGTTTACCGCCATTTATAATATCATATATCTGCTTATGCATTATGATACTTATCTAAAGAGCAAGCAAAGCAATATTTCTTAAAGCTTTCATCGAAAGGAAAATGGAATTGTTGCTATAATTGAATACATACTTTTACATTTTGAAGCGTTTCGGAATCTTAGTCACTGTGTCAACGTAACAGATCGAAAGTTTATGCGAAGTTTAGGCTAATCTATCACGTGGATCAAACGAATGCTTAAAAAGATGTGTAAGATGTTGATTTCTGTTGTGGTTAAACTATTCTTCTAGATAATTTTCCTCACATCATCTACTATCTACAATGTTGGTTCGTCTCATGAGTAATATTGTTTTTCGCGCAATAAAGAGTGAAAAATACCTGGAACACAATATTCAGGCCTTCAGATTCTGCAACCATTTTATACTCGTCTACTAGTTATTGAATACCCGCTTTAAAACTCTGGGTGTGGTCAACAAAACCTCATATCCTCCAGGTTTTGCTGTGTTTTCTCATCAGACTGTGAAGGAGACTGAGATTTGTAGACCTACTGTCCGGTGGGGAATTTTCAACCAAATTCCTGTAGTTTCCTACATATGATTTGTCCGGTGTGTATGAGCGTTGTTTCCGAGGAACAGCATATTCTTACTATTGACAAATATAGAGCATATGTGTAGCAGCTCAATCAGTAATCGTTCCAATTGCTGACAGTATAGCTTCGCCGTGTTTTCTGGCTCGGTGCCGTCAATTCAAAATGGATTATACCGTGGTCACCCTACAAACCACATCACTTTGTGTGGATGGATCTTCTTTAGTAACCGTTTTCACCACCGCCACTGAAATTTTTGTGTAATGTTTCGGTAAAAGATCTAACTTTAGTCTGCCGTAGCCATTATTTCAGCAATAACTCCCTACTGTAACGGGTCAAATATTCACGCTTTCCTCCTTAAGCTGCTATATCAACTCATGGGGTGCCCTTTTCCCAGTTTTGACACACGATCAAGACTGAAGATTATGGTGAACAGCTTAAATGGTCAAATAAAGTAGTGTGACTAATTCTTGAACAACTTGACGTGGATTATCTTCAACAGATGCTGGCATAACGCCATTGCACAGATCGACTGGTCATTCTTGTTGCATATTATTGAGGCTGGTGTTTCTAGACAATGATTTTAGGGATATGCGTGAACAAAATTCTGTTACATTTCGCGTTTATTGAAAAACAAAACAAGGAAGTTTAATCTTGTCCGCAGTGTGAGGTGACGCGGTATATTACATAGACTTTCGTTCCACAAATCCAACACAATGTTTAAGCAAGCATTTAGCCACGGTAAACATATGTAATAAATACTTCTGTTCCACGGTTTTTGTAGTGCATGTCCCTCCAGAAATTTTCTAATACCGAGTTGATTTGTTGCAATATGATCGAAGCAACTACAAATACATATCAAAGACAGATCAGCGACTTTGTCAGGTAAATAACACCACTTACACCAAAATGTCACATAGACGTTTGTGAACATTGTGTCCACACACTTCGATGTTCTAACAGGTTTACTGCCACCCATATTCCTTAAGACTAAACTCGCTTCGTGCACGCACACAAGCACGTGCCTTATATAGCGGTAGTCTTTCACCTTTCCTGTAATTCATAGTTCGCCGGTGCATGGCGATATTCCAACGGACATGCTAAAACCGACATCACTTATGGGATGATTCATTAGAACGAGAGAACTACTTATAAAACCGAGACAACTCTGTGATAATATAAGTTACCAAGAAATGTCAGTTTCCTCGCTATCAACTCGTGATTTTATTTTTGCATCTGATAAAGTAGTGCGCCATTTGATTATAAATTGTGCATTTTTTAATTATGTTCTGAAAGTTACTCCTGTCTAATCAAGTCACCTCACTTGCATCACTATAATTCTCAGTCCCAAGAAGCTATATTTTTATATTCTGCACTACCACATGAGAATGCAAGAGTTTAAACATGCGTAAAGAATGGATCCTAGGTTCAGTTCTGCACTAATATCAACAATTTTTAGGATATTCAAACTTTGATGACTTCCTGTTGTCGTTATTTCCGCACAAAGGTATAGACTAAAATTTTAATACTAAGAATGAAATTTGTGAATGGAAGTTAAAAAAATAAACAGAAGCACTTAAGACAAGTCCAACAGTGAACTACTGATCAAATTATAATGTGTTTGATTGTTAGTGTAAAACTGATGGTCATGGTATTTATGTAATAAAGAAATTAAATCACGTAAAGGCGTGACAGTTATTAAAATTTATAACATAAGTACTTCATTTATAATGTACTGTATATTCGACTTAAACATGGTTTATTTCTAGAATTGTTGATGTTAGAGCACTCGAAAATAGATATTTCCTACCTATTCCTGATATGGACAAATGCAAATATTGTATGATTTCCTAAATTTTAATAATTTCTCTTGAAACTTAAAGGTCTAATGATTATATATCGAACTGAATCCTTCGTCAAAATGTTCAACAAACCTTGGACAGATTGAGTGCAGGTAACTTACGTGACAGTCGAAATTATCAGGTTGTTTCAAAGATCAGGTTTTCTCTGAAACTATTCCAAAGCTACTCCCCGACACTCCTTCAATATGGCAGCGATAAGAAATCTAGTGGGAGTATTTGAACACCCTAATTGTATATAGAAGATTCTTGTATATATTGATTCTTATTAGGAAACCACAGCAGCTGATTAGTTGAAATTTTTAAAAGAAACATATTTTTACAACTTGGCTTTAATCTGTAAATCTGTAAATAAATGAAATGTAAAAATCTACGGAAAATATCGTACCTTCTTAAAAAACTGACAACTGAGAAAGTATAAATTTGCAGGAACAGGCCAGAAGTGACAGTTTATTTGAAAAAATATATTTAAAATCCATCATAGGTAAATGTGACTTCTGCTATCTACCAGCCACCGATGTATAGACTTGTGACATTTTTGTCAAAAGAGAATGGTTCCGTAATGCTTTTTAGCCAGCACTACTAAAAATTTTAAATTTTCACTTATGTCACTTTTCTTGAGTAAGTGTGATATATTTGGTGCAAAATGTAAAGTGTCAGGTCATTTCAGTCGTATTTTCTTGATGAAAAGTACATTGTTCTATACATGAGATATGAATGTGGTGTGCATGCTATATTATACACATGTGATCAGTTAACAATAGGTATGGAACGTAGAGGAATATAAAAAATATAGAAGTATGCATAAAAACATCTGCACTTACGTACCTGTTACATGCTTGAAAAAGTTGATGTGTGTTTTTCGTTGTATAATTGAAATTAAACAACCCATTGTTACTAACAAGGACACGTCAATAGTGTCATAGCGAAACCTACCTTGAATTTTACTTGCCAACTCGAAATGCAAAAAAATTGTCAAAGATTGGAAACTTTCGTTGGCACAACATGAATCGGGTTGGCTACACTTTCAGAGCGCTAGGCGGTCCATAATGGTTATAACAGTGGCTACCATATATGAGACATAACTATTAAACTAACAGTTTAAACATAGTTAAAACTAAGCCTTTATACCTGGGAGTTATTTATTTCCAATTGCAATAAAAGCAGAACAAAAGCACATTTTAGATTAACTGATTTCCCCTGTTATATGTGTAGTGTTACATCATAGACGAGTTATAAATGTGCGTAAAAATGTTAAAACAAGAGTGATGGACTACTGTTAGGACTTATTAGAGTAGTTTACAACTGTCGGAAATTTATGTAATTGGTGGAGCTTGGGTCAACTAGTGGCGACGGTACTTCAAAATGCAGATGAAGGGATATGGACATATTAAGGGGTATGTCCGGGGAATGCAACTCCCCACTAATATTGTTTTTATGCAAAACAAATTTAAATTTTTGGCGTAAATTTTACATGCGTTTCATGCCCAGGCACACATTCGATTTCCACCGAGAGCCCCTGGAACCCTCCCAAAACCAACATCTAGTATGTACCTGACTAAATGCTATTTTAGTGAGTATGGGCTTATGCAGATTCAATTACTTATTCTTTACCTGAATAATTAGTACAAAAATGTAATTGCAAGTTAATAGGCCTGGCTAGTTCAAATTCTTACACCTATAAATGAGAATCATTTGACATTATAAATGAGAAGAATAATCCAAATACGTATTACGTAGGCCTAATAATTGCTTGCACAAACACATTTGTCCCCGGGATGCAGCCTGTTGGGAGCATATTTGGGACGTTATTTCGTAGCCTGTCCCGGGCCTAGTATTTCGTAGATCCTATATTAGGAGTGGATATTCATCACTATCACTTTTCCAGAATTTTGTTCTTGAAGCGAACACGAGCTAACTGCTTAGAAATCTTCTAATCATTAATTGCTAACAATAAAGTAAGAGGAGAAAAGGAGAAGACACAATCTCAACCGCATCTCACCTCTCACTCTTCGAATCTGCACACTGCCATCATTGTAAACAGGTGCCGTGTCGATTGGAGTCAATCTCCTTGAGCATTTGTCCTAAAGAAAACCGCATTGTAGTTGCTTTATTCCAACGGTGTGATGGTGGTTCTCTTTTGCCTTCGTATGTTTGGAAGTGAAAATAGTAGCTTCGGCCGGTATCTCCTATTTGTAATCAGTTGTAACAGGGACAACAATTTACCAAAGTTAGCTGCTATTGAACAGCCGCTATGTTATTTTTTACCGTAATCCAGGAGAAAATCGACCACTTACAGGTCGGGACGGATACAAAACAACAAGATTGAGTGGTGATAGACTGTGAGTATTTCCTGCTTTTGTCTTGATTTATGTGTGCTAACAGTACAAGATGCAATACACCACAAACATTATTACTTCTGATCAATCCCAGGTTTAAATGTGGTGGCTTTGTCAGCTCCTTATGCTTGAAATATGTAGTGCGCCCATTTCACACACCACAGCAAGAAATAAAAATAGCATATGAAAATTAAAAAGCGGTGATGCATTTACAGGTAAATCTCTTGCCAATGACGAATAAAAATGGATTGCCGAACATGTGGCCCAAATCTATTTCGACTCTTAAAGACACAAATACATACACGAGAAACTGGCACCACCATCCGTACTAATCACGGACATTATTGTGTATGAATGTGTGAGCGGCTGATTCTACAGGGTTCTCGCCAAATAATGATAACGTTCATTTAGCAAGCGTTTTCATATCCGTGTATAAGCGTTGTACACAGCTAAATCGTCAACATCGAATTTGAATTTGAATTTTATTTATATCCTTTTGGCATCTTTGACTCTGGTCGGGATGGGGCAGGTGGGAAGGTATCAACAATTGTCTTACTTAAAATACAATCCCGGAATTAGCTTGGTTAAACTTGGGGAAAATCTAAGAAACCTCAATCAGGAAGGTGCCGCAGGGTTGGAAGCCGCGCATCTGCCCATTGTCAATTCAGAGTCCACGGTGTTACTGCCTCGACCATTAGGGCTGGGTAACCTAAACTTAGAAATGTTGTATTTCGCAGCGTAGATGAATAGGCTAATTGCTTCATCTTTGACGTAATTTTTTTCCCCCATTTTGTTTCCGATTTTGTTAGTTCTGTTAAAACGCAAAATCCAAATTGGAGATGTCTGAAATTAAAAAAATGTTTAATCCCTTAGCTATCTAAATCACTGTTATTTAAGTTTAGGTGTTGCTCCGTAGCTTTAATGGAATTTAAGAACAGTTATACCTAAATATCGTATTTTCCCTCCTGTCGTAACAATAATACATTTGCGATTTGCCCTCTATACCTATAAAAATCCATAATTTATGATTTTTTTTATCTTGACAAACTAATGCTTCTTCCTACCCAGGTTCAACACAACTTGAACTGCTATGTCTTTAACTACGAATGATACCGAAGAATGATTTCAGTTTGGACTAGTGAGGTAAAGATCGGGAGAAAAAAAATGGAAATTAAAAAAAAAGAACTAAATTTTTTGCATGAGGCAAAAAACACTGGTTTTATTGAGAAATTTACCTTTCATCACGAATATTCACTGCCTGACTTATATTTTGTGCGTTTCGCCAAATTGAGTTAATAATTTAACGAATATAATGTATTTCAATGCTCTTGCAACTCCTTAACGATTTGTAAATTCTTAACGAAAATTGGTGAGACTCACCCCTTTTTTGCCTCTCTGAATTTACCATGAAATTATGTGAGCTAGCGAAAATATAGTTGAATATATGCCAGTGATTGGATTGTCTTTTTTATTAGAGAATAATATAGTGAAGTAATTTATTACGCATTTTATTTTTGGGGAATGCTGATACTATGGAAAGAATGACAAAATATAGAAAAATATTGTTCCATATACAAATTATATTTCTTGATCACAATATTTTCCATTAAATATTTCGAGGAATTATTAATTATTCGATAAACAATTGAGCAATATATCCGAAATTACTATTAGCAATATAGTTATATATTAGAATAACAAAGATTGTAGAAAAGCATGTATTATGTCCAGAGAGTAGCAAATAAAAAGTTGGTACAAACAGTTCTAGATTTATTCAAGTTCTTTGAAATATAATTGAGGCGACATTCTTATCCTTTTTCTAGATATAAAAGAGTTGTAAAAGTACTTGAAAGCATTGTACTTAATTGTGATATGATTTTCAAGGAATTCAATATTATATAAGGCGGACAACTTTCAAAATAAACTATTTGTAGTTATTCACACAGTTCTCCTACTTCAACTTGAAGCTGTTGAGGCAGGTTTCCCATATTTATGTGAATCTATTTAATTACATAAAACAAGTCTATAATTGGTTTCAAGTAAAATGTATATTTAGAAAAGTATATTTTGCGATTAGTTATTTAGATAGAACAAGAGACAAAAGCTTTCCGCCGCACTATATTCTCTCGCGTAATGCATCATATGACGTTGGCTCTAAGGTAGAATCGCTTGAATATATAATTATGCAATTAAGTGCTGTTACATGGAGTGATAAAAGATGTTATTTTACATGTATATTTGTCATAAAAACTAACATTTTAGTTGTTCACGAATGATGAAGGAATGTTAGGTGCCCCGAAATAGTAAAAGGAAACTATTTTATTAAGTAGCACCAATAATTGAAAAAAAGTTCTTTTTCCTTTTTTTTATTCAGGCTTAAAATTTTTCCGTTTTTTTTACATCACTAGTTTGGACTAGGTTCATACTCTAAGTGACTATCATGACTTTCTTCGCGTTGTCATCATATATCATACTTTAGAAGTCGGACTCAAATATTTCAAGCCTTTTGTCACGCTCTTTAGTTAAGTCCAAACCGTCGTCATAAGTCCAACACTCTTAGCCACACGAGGATTGTCGCTTGCTATGATGCTTCTTTCTTCAAACACTTGCTGTGGAAGCCATAGAACACTTGATTAAAACTACTGAAGAATCTTTACTTTCGACTGATTGAATTGTTACTAACGTTCTAAACGAGTTGATGAAGTTCAAAGGTCGGGGTATAGTGAAATCCGAAACACTTCGTTAAATAAAATCCGGCGGAAATTGAAGCCATGAGTAAGAGCACAGAAAGCCAGAGCGCTAACCTCTCGGCCTAGTCTAATTTGTACCGAATGCGCGCAGCCTAATTCGTACCTGCTGTCAAATGTAATCGAAACTTTTGCTTGGAGCACTGATAAGAACAGACATGCAGACAAATATTATTGTTGTGAATTATTAGAGATTCCTCAATGATCTTTTGACTGTCAGGGCCCCCGGATAGTCCCGCCCTGAGGAGTGACCGCTCTCTAACTTCTATTAGCGATCTCCGCATGCATGCATGCAACTAAAGAATCTGTCGCGGGTGTGGATGGTTCCGTTTCTAGCTTACGAAGACATTTACCGCATATCGGAGTATGTATAAAAGAAGAAAGAAGATAAAACAAGAAAAGTCGTCTGAAGTGAGGGTAAAAAACAGAATATACATTACTGTGTATTCTTTGTAAAAACCCTGCATCGATTCGAACTACTGTTAAATTTTCACTTTATCTGGTAAACCACGCATACATAAGGGGTGGACAACCGAGATAAAAACCTGTAATGACTTTAACCTGATAGCGCATCCAATTTATCAATGTTCTGTATCATGCATAACACACACATTCACACATCAATCACGCATGTACAGTTCGCATCAACAATTGCGACAGCGAACGCCATGCAGCTTGGCCACCCAATTAACACTTTCCCGATCCTATAATCGTGCCTGGTAAAGAGACCCTCTCTCTCCTTCAATCTGTCTCTCCCATGTAACTAAAATCAGCACAACCACATGAGCACAGATTTTTTTCAAATATGAATGAATTAGTACAGGTGAAATAAAAGAATAAACGCGAGATGAAACGCTATGCATAAATTGTTGCTGGGAGTAATTTTAACACACGCTATGAAAAACTGAAACCGATGGATGTCTGTCGGTCAGAGATAGAGATAGAAAGGGGGAGAGAGGGAACAGATAAAATTATGGAATGTAAACATAGAAAAATTCAAAAGAACCTAACATTATGAAGTACAGCTCCCAGAAAGATAGAAGGGACTGTTGGGTTTTATATTTTTCAGGGCAATTCGAACATATAGATGGGTGGTTTAAAAAATCATGAAGACACTTCCAAAATGGTTTGTGTGCGCGTGGTTCGGTCGAAAATTCAGTGGGGTTCATTTAACGTATTGGTTCAGAAAACATTGTAACAAACCCAGTAGGCACCGTGGATCATACCTTCTATTCCAGATCACTAATACAAATCGGACATGAAAAGAAAATGAATGCATGATAATTTTTGTGCTAAATTTCTAACAGAAAGAGCCAAGTCCAAAATGTATCATAATGAAGATTTTCAAATCTTCAAAGCAAAATTGGCATGTTACTTATGGGCATAGCAGATCTTTCAGACGTGCATAAAACATATCTAATACTATGTTGATAAATTATAGAATGGAAACGGGTTTTATGCCAACCTAATTTAAAACATTTCTCCTCTTCAAATAACTAGAAGAGGGGGGCTTTTTTTACTCATATCTGAAATCTATCTCTTTCGAACATGCCACTCTGGGTTCCACCTATTGCGAATACAAAGTTCTAATAATTACAACACTAATTAATTAGTATTTATAACAATTCGCTCATATACAATAAACACCCCAGAGCTGAAACGGGTCACCAAGTCAGTCAGGTGATTCTGATCATGTTTTGGACAGCGTCACCGAGTCTAGAATTCGGACTTAATTTGATCCGGTAACCTGATTTAAGCCCGGTAACCCGTAGGACAGAGGAGATATTTTAATTATTTCCTTGCGTTTGAACAGTGTTTCTTTCAGGAATGACCAGTACCGGAGATATTACCTCCAGAACACGGAAAATATGACATCGAAATTCCCAGTTAATTTATTTCGAGACCGGGTCAATCGGGTTATAAGATCATACGTTTCAAGTTTTGGATCGTGACACTTTATCCCGGTCAGGCCGGGTCATAAAAAGTGGTCTAATTTCAGCTCTGAAACACGCACACGCACAAAGGAAGAGTATATGTGTAAGAGAAAGCAGCAATAAATAAGAGAACAGGATAAAGATGAAAGGAGAAAGAAGGAAGAAGAGAAAGAGAGGAAGATACGATAAGAGAACATCAAGGAAGAGTGGGAGATAGAAAGACCAATGAAACACATGAAAACTACGTTATCATTGTGGTGTAAATTTCCCAACCGGAGATGAATCTCTGTTTGCACCCTTCATTTTATGCGAAAAAGTCGCTAGCTGGTTGGGGATCAAACCCAGGTCATCATAATGAAAATCTAAAAACTTAGCGACTACTCCACAGGATATGCTGCCTAAATGCTGCTTAACAAATGGCACAGTGTTTCTTTCTAAGACTAATAACATGAAAAGTTGATACTACAGATCAATGACCTGTTCTTAATTGTCCTGTTAACTCCCACATATTTTATTTTGCCTTTCCCAACCAACATTGTAGATCGTCTTCTCTATCGCGACAAACGTCATTATCGTGTTTACTTCCACATTTTTAAGGGTTCTCCGTTTAGTAAGAGAAGTCACTATTCGATTCTTCACGATCACTTTGTAAAAACAGCTTGCCTTGAACAGGGTTTGAACCTATGTTGGCTACTTTTAGTACTGAGAAGTCGACCACGTTACCCTTGCGCCATCCTGCCAGCTTAAAACATCAGCCAAATATTACCAAGTTCAGAGCTGATCGTTGAAAACAACTGGCTTCTTCCTGTAAGTTTTTTACAGCAGACGTGCACACTTAAATTTATTTATTCGACAACTTATAGACAAATTAGTGCCTTCTAATACCAGAAACAAAAAAGATCCAGGAAAAATGAAAGAATCAGTCAGTGACATTAAATACAGTACTTTCGCCATGCAAGTTCAAAAGGCGCGCTGATAAAACTAATTATTATTATTATTACAATGAAACATCCTATAACGGACAATTTTAAATTCCCCACAGAGTACATTGAATATTATAGAAGAAAACTCGCTCAATAGCAGACTATATTAAAGAGTAGCACTGACAGCTTGATGATGTTGTCTTTTAAAGTAAGAAACCTCTCTATAACGGACGAGGCCAACATATGGTAGTCGTTTGTATAGGTTTCTGCTTAAAATATTTGTTTCATATGTAAACCATTTTTATTACGAAGACAAATGAAGGTTTCTAACCCCCGGCAAGCCAGGAGGCGTCGGTATTTGGTCGGAGGTGAGGCCGACGTCGGATTTTGAAAAGTTCAAACAAGGAGTTGACGTCCGTGGGTTGGTTCTGAGCGGGGTTACCCCCTATGCCGGCAAGTCTGGGGACCGACGACTACCTAGAAAATTGCTCGACGACCAAACGCCACTTATGGGTATCCGACAACCTTCCTTCAACCCTTTCCGAATACTAGTTCTTGTCCCGTCTATACCCGACGGCCGCCGACCAATATCCCCGTCATATGGCTTTCTGGGTATAACCTCCTTCCCCGGTATCTCATGACAGAAGCATTGATCAAACGTAAGGAAATAATTAAAAACTCTATTTTGCCCACTACGCAAGCGAACCAAAATTCTGTTACCAGGTCTGAAAAACAGACCCGGTGACCCGGTCCAAACCTTGACCCCCTGATCCGTTTCAGCTCTGCTTCCAACAGTTGACAACAAACGCAATGCAGAAAACTGACTGCT
Organism: Lepisma saccharinum; assembly: GCA_022664845.1. Lineage (NCBI taxonomy): Eukaryota > Metazoa > Arthropoda > Insecta > Zygentoma > Lepismatidae > Lepisma > Lepisma saccharinum. The sequence continues at coordinate 16,899 of JAGDQP010011372.1, forward strand.
AAAATATAACTCATACGATTAACATACCATATTTTTAATCATGCTTAAATTCTTTTCTTTGCATTACAAAGTAATGAAAAATTTATCGGATGTATGCTGAAATACAGTTTAAAATTTCTAATCCATTCAATTAGGAAACGACGTGCTAGACACCATGAAGTAAACAATTGCCTTTCTCAAGGGTCTCAAGTGCAGCATTCTCTTTGTACTGTGAACATTGTTTTACTCTACTTCAATAACTTTTATTCTAGATTGTTAATCTATTTTATTCTTTGAATTAAAATGAAAGGAAAACAAAACTCTGTTTGCCAGAGTTTGAACACACGAAAGCAATTTTGCTGTAACCGCTCATAAAATTCATTTGATCTTTATCCTTATGAAATCAATTTCCATTTTTTAAAAATAAAATAGTATTTTCCAGGGTTTGAATTCGCGAATCCAGGCGCGAGAGTCGAGCACGCTAACTAACATACCACAGGTGCTTGCTTATTCTGGTGATGAGAAGACAGTATTCACTGGAAACTATCTATGTTCTACGGGACTCCGGTCTCATAATAAATCAATATTTTTTTTTGGATCCAATTGTGATCTATTGGGTTCTGCGTTTATTGCATCAACAAGCGAGTGACCCAGCCCAATCCAATCATAAGTGAACCGGCTTCACTCGAGTGGCCCGGTCTGGAAAATATAATTTACTGGGAATTTCGGGGTCGTATTATTATGTGCTCTGGAGGTGACATGACCGATATTGGTCACTACTTAAAGCAACACTGTTCAAACGTAAGAAATAATTGTAAATTCTATTTTGTCTTCCGGTTTACCGAGCTTAAATCGGGCCACCACGTCAGGCCGGATCAGAAGCCTCTACCCGGTGACCCGGTCCAAAACTTGATCCGGTGATCCGTTTCAACTCTGCGTGGAGTCACTGGCCTAACATCTGAATCCGCACGGCTACGTGGTTTGATTCTTTTTATCGAAAGATTCGACTTATTATAGCGAGTAACTTTTAACGACTTGTAGAAATCTATATGGTTAAGAGGAGAGTTTGATTTATTTAGTAAATGACCAACATATGTAATACGAAGTTTTAGTTTAAATTATGTGTAACATTTTGTCTGTATGTATTTTATTGTAAATAAACACATGTGTATGTATGTCCTTTTTGTCATATGCCGAATTATAAAATGAATATTTATTTTCACATATAACCTGAACGAAGTTAACATCTTCAAAGAATTGCGATTAAAAATGGAAAGTTAAAAACTTAAATTGAAAGTTCTAATACACTTCGTGCAATATGACAAGCGGACCACAGGTTTTAACTTCTGAATGCTTAACTTGTAAGTATTAAAAAATCACCACTTGCACGAGATTCGAACGCACAACCATAAGAAAAGTTCTCCAGAAAATGCATAATACCACTCGACTAAAGAGGACAATTTAAATAAAATATATAGTGGCCCTATGCATACACATTACAAGCCATAGCCCATGTTTTGCCAGATACAATATTCACATATGCTAGAGAAATTGGGTAGCCCTTTAAAGGATTGTCATAGGTGAACTTTTGGGAGGTAATTTTATTTAATACAGAGTGTAATGTCCATTAACCTGGATAGCTGCTTGCAGTCGGTTTGGGATGGAACTAACCAGTTGAGCAACATACCGTCTTGTACGTTCTGCCCACGGATGTTGAACTAGTTCCCATAATTCATCTCCAATACGTGGTGCTTTTACGACAATTTTCCTTGCAGTTCTCTTACAACAGCACTCCAAACGTTTTCAATTAGGTCCAGATAAGGTGCGAGAGGTACCCAGTCGACTAGCTCGACACGAGGTTCCCGTTGCAGCCATGCCCGAACTGGATTTAAATCGTGTAGAGAGCTATGATCCTATTGTAATTGTAGGATGGCGTCACCTAGTCTAGCTCTTATCTCAGGGAACTCTTCTTCCAGTAGTTCCAGATATTTCTGGCTATTAAGTCGACCATTAATGCTGTGATTAACACCACTCCCCTCATCTTTACATATCCAACCCCAACAATGAATGGTAACATGCCCCATTCGACGTGAATGGGCCATGTGCCATTGCTTGTATCGTGTTCCAGGTGGACGATAGACACATCGAGGGCCATCGTTTGCAGTAGAAAATATTTTCTACTCTGTAAGGGCAACGCCGTTCCACATAAGAACGACATTTTCTCCCGCAAACGCCACTCGGTCGACCATGTGGCTATCTCACAGTTGTTCTTTTCATGCAGGCCAGAACAACCTCAGATTTGCGTTTCTGATGCGTCGTTGAACTGTGTTTATATCAACTGAGAACGTAATTCTTCAAATAGAGACCGATCTTGGACAGCAGAAGCTCGGGGTGCGCCAGGCCCATTTTGCGGGCTACATTTCAACTTTCCTGATAACATTTCACCCCTTGTACGCCGTAGCACAATTGACTTCATATTGCGCATCTGCATCAGTAACTCTTATGTTTGAATTTTCAATGAGAGCGATTAAGCAATGTTTAATAGCACCATCGTAATGAAGCACCATGTTCCCAGGGTCCGAGTTTTAGCGGTGAAAACTGGACTTAAATATCCCTGGATAAAACCAGAATTTAAAGGGGTTTGGCCGGTTCTTAATACGCTTACTAGGTAGAATGATGAAACGAATTTCAATTGCCGGTAACTTTAATCAATGTGATTTCCAAAATTACAACGTCAACAATATGTAGAATGTTAACGCAAAAACAACTTGTTTTTTTATTCGGAACGAAACTGTGGTCTAGACAACGTAATTCCGTTATATTGGATTGCTCCACTCAACTACTACTACCAGACCTTGACCAACACTTACTACTGGACACCGAAGTACTTTCGAAATATGAAAAAGAGAATACCAAATAATATTACCCACCAATATCAATGCTTAAGAAAATAACACAATTGTCACCTCTAGGTCCATATATTATTTTTACTTTCGAAAAGGGAAAAGACGGCTACGTAATAACTGTAGTCCATGAACTCATTTCACGGATATAACTTCACAATGGAAAATAATAAGTGATGCAGTCGCACAGTGCGGTCGATTCCAAAAAAGCTGTCCGAAAATCCAAAAAGTAACTAGTTAGGTATTGTTTCATGTTGGGTTGGTTACAGTCAGGGGTGGATTTCGGGCATGGCCCGGCCTGGCCGGGCCAGGGTAAAAGTTTTCAGAGGCCTGGCCGGGCCAGGCTAAATCCCGCTGTAGTCTGTTAAACTCCAGTTTTGTTCTGTGGATAAACAAAAATTACTTTATAGAATCGGTCGAACTAAAATTTTAATAATGTATTATCTGAATGCTAAAGTAAGTTATTAATACGTAGGCTAGTCCCTGGCAGTGCCAGAATTCTCACAAGCATTGTCATGTCCGCTAGCTTTGTGTTTGCTCAGGGTTTCTTGCAGCTAAACCTCTCCGTAGAACAGTTGTACAGCTCCGAAGATACTTTTGAAGGCTCCAGGAAATTTGAAACCAGGGGCGGACTGGCCCGGCCGGAAACACGGAAATTCCCAGGTGCCTCGCTCACCCGCGCCGGTCCTTTTGTCTTGGAAGTGTAATGTTACCCAATAAAAAAGACCACTTATTCCACTTTTGCTACTACTTGTGGCGTTAGGGTCTTCTCTTGAGTCTAAAATTAGCAATTTTCACACACAAGGCTTATAGATGGAGGTAGTGTTAGTGTTGTAATTTCAACAGGCCTACTGTGTCTGTAGGGCCCTTACAAATCGCTAGAAGGGGGCTGTAATCTGTAATGTTTAATGATAAATGCACAAGGCTTTACTACATTAATACTCTTTTAAGGCGCAATATTTACGTTATTAAAACTTTCTATTTTGAGACCTGGGGCTTGTTTCACGAACGTACTTGCCAACTTTTCACTCTTGAGTTTGCATTTCCGGAAGACTGTCTCAAGAGCGCTTACCTTCTGCCACAAACCCTTGTTCTCATTCAGTCACTGTTCTATCATTTTGTGCAAGGAGTGTGAATATACTAGGCAATATTCAATTGTTAGTAAACTTTTAACTCCTAAAACTAGGCAACCAAACGACAGTTCTCATAAATATTATGGTGGAAGGTTGGCGGTCTTGTGACAGTCCTCTGTAAATGGAAACCGAGGAGTGAAAAATTGACAAGTACTTTCGTGAAACAGGCCCTTGATGAGTATCCTAAAGGCTTTTACAAGTTTTGGGGGCTCACTACCATGAACGGTATTGAAGACCCTTGAAAGGTGTATTTCGAACCCACGCTCCACAACACCCACTAGCACTAGAGCTTATTCGTTTCCCAGGTAGGGCCCTTTGTTTACCAGTCCGTTCCTGTTTCAAACTATGTTCCGTATGCTATTACGAGTGGTGTAACTAGAATTTTCAGCCCCTCTTGCAAGAAACCTTGTCCTATTATGATATCCCACATGCAATTTAAGCCAGTGATTTATCCACACTCCCCTAAGGACACCCACAACACCCCCTGATGCATTATTGCAAACACCCTCTTTTGGGGGTGTAATATTTCAAATAGTGTTTTCATACTTGTTCT